>JAOXJP010232103.1:0-10526 GCA_025762735.1 Platanus orientalis | reverse complement strand
CTACCCTTCTTATCGGGAGTGACTCTTCAACTAGGATTCTTACATTCACAGGATGTAGAGGAGTCTTGATTTATATCCGTTTTGTTTGTTTTCTTTCCTTGTCATTTCTTGCCTGGCTTTCAGCATGTCTCATGCTCCTTTGTATTCTTATCTTCTTATATATTACATTACTATTTCGAAAAAAAAGATGTGTATACATTTTTTTTGCCCATATTTATAAACCCATCTTGCCCCCACCGTGGACAATAGATGCATTTGAGACACTAGCACCAAAGGGTATGAGGCAGTAGAGGAATGTGGGTAGTTTATTTGGTGGAGCTTAAATGGTTGCTTGTGCAAAAACAAGAATGACGAAGAAGAAGGAAAGATGAGAGAGAGAAAAGGATTGGCTAAACCCAACTTGTGAAACAACCAACCTAAAAAGAAATACAGATAGAAAATACAAATATCTCTAAAACATATTCTTTAAAATCTTTTTAAGCCGTCAACCACGATCTTTCTATTCAAAAGTGGGCCTGGGCTATAAACAAAGTCTTCCAGGATATATGCTGCAAGCAACCAAAAGAATTAGGACCCTAGCTTGCAAATGATAAAGGTGAGCCCCAATCCTACTGCCCTAATTCTCTGGTTGGAGAAAATTCAACTGCAGGTTTTGAAAGGATGGTTACAACAATTTGGGCATGGTATTTTTTTTCTTTGCTCTTCATCCAATGATGTTATTTCTCATTAAATATTGCAATTGTCACCACCTTTGGATTTCACAATACCTTTCAAGAGAAGAACATCAGCTCCCATGTCAAAGAGGGATCTTTCTGTCGAGCTTTGAGCAATGCTGTAGAGCATTAAGGTTTGACTAGGAAAACTTATAATCGATGCTTTTCCATTCACCATTGGCATAGTATCCAATATTTTGGAATATAAGTTGACTGTGATGTGAACAGAACCCTAGTTGTGTGTGGTACAATCCCTCTTGTTGTTCAGCGATTCACCGATGGGTCTTAAAATGCAAACAATCCCATTGGCTTAGAGTAGGATTGGGATTGCCAATATGGTTCCACAATAAAGGGTCCTCAAAGCATAATGATGATGAAAAGTTGTATAGTTGTAATTTCATGTAGCATCTGAAAGATTTTTTTTTGGCTAGATAAGGAGATAATTTACTAATAAAAGCTGCATGAGAGATGCAGCCCTAGGGTGGACAGGAAAAAACCATGGAGTCCCACCCCAAAGCCAACTATAATATTTTACATTGAAATTTCGGGAGATGAGACACCCAGTAATACATCAGGTCAATTGCTTTGTCCAGAAGATGATCCATGGGGACCAATTTGCCTTAAAAAATACCACTGCTGCGTTCCTTCCACAGCAACCATCCGAAAGATCAAAATGCCTTGATTATTCTTCTACTTCGTCAGTGGCTAGTCAATTTGAGGATTGTATTTGGGAAAGCTTTAATGGATATTTGTATAGAAAGTTACGAAGAAGAAGAAAACAAAAGAAAAAGAGAGAAGAATATAGATGGGATAAGCTAATCATTACCTTTGGATGGAGTTTCACCATCCAAAAGAAGGGCTATGGTGGAGTTTTTTCAATGTATGGTGTAGTTTCACCATGGTTTCAAGGATTGGCCAATCCACTCTAGCTGTGTTGGTTGGCCAGATCGGCCCCAGATCAGCCATGGATCGATTGGATCTGGATTGGGATCCAATGACTTCGAATCGGCTGCGTTGGCCCAATATCATCTAGATCGTTCCCGGATCAATCCCATTCATTGCTCCACACCAGATAGGGATTGGCCAATCTGACCTGAGCTCGAATACTGATCCCAATCCCGATATATAAAACCATTGGTTTCACTATCAAAAAGAAGTGTTGTACTGTCTAGGGACTCTAAGAGTTTACCACCATTCCACTCTAAGGCCATATTTCCTGTTAAATCATCAACAGTCATGTCTCTCCTTACTAAGAAGAACCCAATTTTCCACCACCTCTTTTGTTTAACCAACTACATACAGTCCTCTATTTGTTTTGCTTATCATGTTTGTTCTTCTCTTAGGGTTCCAACCTCCTTTTGGTTAGCAAAATGTTTCAGTCTTCCCCCACTTATTGCTTCATCTTCTTCCATTTCTTTGATCTCTCTATAATTTCTGGATTTCTTTGTCAAAGAAGCAGCTCTAGAGCCTGGAGTAGCTGCTGTCTGCTCTTTCTTAGATGGCTTTCACTTCACATTGATACTATTGGTGGGCATCTTATGGCTTTTGGTGTCTTGACCCTCGTCCATTGCAATGTGATTCAGCATGTATCGGTGTTGTCTCTTCATTGGTCCCATAGGTCACTGAAGTTTCATAGATTATCTTTTTATCAACCATTTTTGGTTGTTGTGATTACGATATGCCAAACCCTCCTTTCACTGATTTCTGTTAGCAAAATGGCTCTCTAGCACACCCTTGATAAATGGGTGTGTGACCATGTTTTCATTTAGCATGGAAGGCTTTGTAGTGTAGGTCATGCCAAATTCTATAGCTCTATCTCTAATAATTCCAAAAGATGATGATTCTGAATATTTCATTAAAAAAATGATTCTGAATATTTGATAATATCTGTAGGCAAGGGTAAAATAATTGGCCCTTCCAAGGAGAAGAAGAATGGGTGAGTCCCATTCTTTGCAATAGCAAGTTACAAGAAACCGATGGGTTGTTCTGGGGAATAACCCTTAATTGTTTTTAAAATTGCAAGGTTCATTTTCATATTTCCCACCTCCATGGTCTTGAGCTTTTATGCCCTCAAAGCATCTCCCACCCCTATGGTCTTCCCCTCGTGTAGAGGTATAATCAATTCTTTGGAATCATCATTGCTTAGCATGACTTGAGCTGCATAGCCTTCCTTGGAAAATGTGAACATGGTCAGGTTGCGGGCCTATCTCTGAACCAGTGGGTGTGGGTGTGCCTAACGTCTGTTTCCTTAAAAGAGATTATTGAAAGGGGGATTTGGTAGGTTGTCGTCCAGAGCTGTAACTAGATGGTAGTGATGAAGAGGCCTTGGTTTGAATTCGTGGACCTGCTATTTGAAGAATGTTCTATCAAGTGCCAATGGCCTCTTGGATTGGCGAAAAGGAGATGATGGTACATGTTGATTTGCATTGCGATGCATGATGGGAAAGATGCCTAGGCCACGGCCATTTGGAAAAGGGCTGTCATTAGCTCATCCAAATAGCATCTTTTACAAAGATAACCGTGTGTGTGTGTGTGTAAGAGAGAGAGAGAGAGGAAAGTGGGGACGAGTGGTGCAGGAACTATTAAGGGAAAGATTGATTTAATAACAGAGTAAACAACTAGCTGTGGGGTCATGTACAAACTGTGCCAATTGCCATGATACAATTTCTTTCCCCAACCTTGAGTCAATAACCACCGCTGAATTCCCCTCTACAATGCGGCTCCCAATCCCCATACTTTTGACCTCACGTAACCCCATAAGGTGTCCAAAGACCTCTGCTCTTGTAGAGTCACACGCACGCAGTGGACCACAAATAACATGAGCTACATTGCCATTGCAGTCTTTTACGATGCACTCTAAACCAGCCGGATTCAGGTTTCCTTTCGAGGACCCTTCAATGTTTTAGATCATCAACACTAGGAGGCTTCCAAATCTTAACCACCCATGGAGGATTGAGGGAGATGCCATTAATCTAATCCCTCATGAATACCGACAACGAGTAGCCTTTGAATTCTTTTGTGACGAGTAGCCAACTACCCTGTTATCTAATTATCGAGTCTACCACTTCACTCCAACTTCTACTTTTGCTTTCATCTGTTATTTCTTTCCCTCCAAATACCCCAAAGGACCTCATACAATACAATAGACAAGCCCAAAATTGCCTCCCACGGTCTCCGAGACCCCCTCAACTCTATTGAAAAATAAAAGGTAGCAACTCCTCTGCATTACCCACATGCATTGCAAACTAGATAGGAAAAAGTTCCATGTCTTTTTTGCTAATCTACAATGAAGAAAAAAATGCTGCACAGATTCACCTTCCATAACACACACCAGTGAGGAGATAATTACAAGAAACTCTTCTTCTTTGAAGCATGTCCATAATGTTTTTTTTTCGATAATTAAAAGATCTTTATTGAAAACAAAAAATGCATAATGATACAACAATAGAGGGAACCCTACAAACTAAAATGGGATATCGACACCACTAAAAATTTCACTCTACCCAACTCCCCAATTTGCTAAACTATTGGCCATTGAATTTTGTTCTCAAAGGATGTGCACATAAGAACACCCAAGTTCAGCTTGCAGTTCTTTTACTTCGTAAATCAAGTCCCACACCCTCCATGCTTTGCATTCTTTCCCCTGACACCAACCAACAACAACCTCCAAATCACCTTAAATGATGCATCCCAGTATGCCCATTTTTCTGTGGTTAAGAGCCGCTGTCCATGTGAAAGCTTTAACCCTTGGAGGCATGGGAAGCTTCCAAATCCTTTTATGCGGAAAGGAACCATGAGGATTTTGGTCTTCGGTGAGAACCAGAAAGAATGATAAAATCTTAGGATTATCCTATTCTTTTTCTTTTCTTTCTTTGCACGTAACAGTTTCTCTAATTACAGTTGTCTTTTCTCTTCTCGGGGTTTGATACCAAAACTGATGCAGTATGTAGTGTACTTGGTGGAACTTTAATGGAGGTCTTTTCAATAATGGAAAATAAGAAGAAGGAAAGAGGAAAAAAAAAAGAGATGGATAGGATAAACTCAAATGTTGGGATGGAGTCTCACCACTTAATGGAAGGGGCTTGTAGAAGAGTACTGTAGAAGTCTCATCATCATGAATAGTCTCACTTCTCAATAATGCAAATATGCACAGAATTTCATCGAACTTCCATTAATCTGGAATGAAGAGAGTACACTACAAGTAACCTACAAAGAGAAGAAAACATAAAATATCTTTAAACAATACCCTCTAAATTTTTTTTAAGCTGTCAACAACTATTATCTTTTCTAAAATTGGGTTTGTTGGATTGGGCTTTACTTGTGGGCGCTGAACAGAAGCTTCTAGAACATAGGTTGCAAACAACCTGAAGGCTCTATGATGCAGCATGCATATAGGATAGTATGTGCACAAGAAATAGGAATAAAATTACTAAAGTAATTAAAAGAAATAAACTAGATTCGTACTTTCACAATTCTTATGCTAATTCAAGTGGCTCTGAAGTGAGATTCACCATGCATGAGAGGAATTAGGTTTCACAAAATAATAAACAAATGAAAGACCTAAGCAATTATTTAAATCTCCAATCTAATTTAGGGAATAAAAGAAAATAGGGTTGCTGTCCACAAAATCTGATGTTTTAAATTAGGCAAAAAGTGATCCCTAACAAAGTGATATCAAGGGAAGAACCAAAGAATGATATGTATTTTGCATAAGAATTAGAAAATAAGGTTGAAACAATGGGGGTAACTCAGGAACAATTGTTAGGCAGCCTCTTAGCACATACCACCTAACCACCTAAATTGCTACTTTTAGGAATTCAAAAAGAGGCCAAATATTTCATTCCTGAGGGTCATCTTCTACTGTGAGAGGCATCCATGAAGTTCCTTAGGTGCTGCCCATGAAAATTCTTGCCAAAGAAACCAAGAACCAAGCTGGGATAGAGGCTGACAAAAAAAATTTGACTGCTGTAACAATGGTGCCTCCAGCTCTTAAAGCACCCAAGCTTGGGCTTCAAATTGAGGAGGCTTTGGGAAGCAGGCTGGGGCTGGGTACTAGTGGATGGCCCATATGTCCTTTATACTCTATAGGAGTCAGATTTTCAAAAGCCAGAGGATTGAAGAGATGATGGATGAATTTCTTCAAGGAGTTTTCAAACAGAATCACGCCTGGGCCTGGAGGACTTCCTCATAATAAGTTCAAAATTTTGAAAAGATCTCCAGTGGACAGTTATAAGAGGAGTCATACAGGACCCTAGCACACTTGGGGATACTCAATTCAGCAAAAGCTTAGGGGGTGTGGAAGTAGTACTCGATCTGCCCCAGGTTGTCCCGCAGACTCTTCTAATGCTTGGAAGGGATAAATATAGTGGGGCCCTCTTCAAAACAGAACTTTAAGGCAGGATTCCTCCTCTACTATGATCGCCCAGCACTAAGGGAGCCCTAGGAGAGGTTGCTTCAAACAAAACTCCAATATATTGGTGGTGGTATTCAATCTTCCACAAGGTGATGATTCAGCAACACAGAAAATACTGTAAAATTAGTAAAAAGATAAAGTAGAAGAGAGGAAGGAGACCTTTAATCCACTCCACTACTAGTGTTAAACTAGGTGGGGGCCTAGTTCTATTCCAGGGTTTTGGGTTTCCATCCTGCAAGCACAAGGAAGAAGAAAGAGTAAGAGTCGTTGAAATCAAATTTCATATTGCATAACCTCAAAAAAACCAGCCGTGGGATTATAAATAACTCCCCTTGCGGCTAGGTCATTACAAATTAGTATGGGGTGGACTAAAATACCCCTAAGTCCACACTCATGTAACTAAAGTACCCTCCCTACTAAAATAAATGACAAGTAAGTTCAAAATAAACCACTATAGACCAAAATACCCTCAAAACATATGTCCCCCCTATAAGAGACACAAACAATGCAAAATAAATAAAAATTAATTAGACTAAGCATAAACTAACTCCAAATAGCTCAATCTCTCTCTCTCGGCCATGATGTCCTCATCACTCTAGGCTTGAGATTGTGAACAATGAGATGAGGCCCAACCCTGTCGCATTAGAGTTCTATATTGTGGGTTTTTATTTCTCCTCTATGTTGGAAGAGTCTTTTTCATCTTGATTCATATGGAGCCCACATATACCAATGAAGCTTTCATTCTTCATGTGGATAGCGTCCTTGGATGAAACCTTAATTGTTGTTCATCTAATTTCTGTAATTTTGAACATGTGTTTTCCTGTGTAGATCACATTCCGAGTTGGTTCCCCACCTCCTCTGTGGATAGTGGATATCGCGGAAAGGGATCCGCGACCCACTTTGGGGTCTTGTTTGGAGTCGTCACCAACTCGGGGTTTTGGAGACGGGGTTGAACGTCTGCCTCCTTTCCAGGGGAAGGGAGGGTTCAGGTTTATTAAGGCCCGTGCTAGACACTTGGGCCTAGGGGTTTGACTCTCTTTTGGTCTGGTTTACAGGGATCTAGGTAAGTTGTTTGGTTGCAATTGGGGAAGGTGTTAGGCACCCCAACTACCCACCTTTTTAGGGTGGCTTCTTTGATCTAACCCTCTTATTTCATTTTCACCAAGCAGTAAGTAAAAGTAAGGAGATTTTAGTGGGGTTTCTGTCAGTACACCTAATCTCAAGGTAGTACGCCTGATCACTCACAAAGGTGGAGATCAGGCGTATAAACATAATTGGGCTTTTTTGAGGTCTAATTGAGATGTCAGTAGGCTGAGGCTCTTATTGGGGCATCTTGAAGGGATTGTGGGTTTTTTCAAGGGTTAGGATGAGATAAGGGGTAGTTTTGGAATCTTTCTGTCTGGGTACGCCTGTTCTTCATATACGCCTGATTCCACCCAGAGGTAGAGATTAGGCGTATTGGTCTAATTGAACCCTTTCTGGGGAATCTGTCTAAGTACGCCTAAAAGAACATGGTATGCCTATTCTTCATATATGCCTGATTCCACCCAGAGGTAGAGATCAGGCGTATTGACCTAATTGAATCTTTTCTGGGTTTTGATGACATGTTAGTGGTTTGGGGTCATTTCTGAGGTTTGTTTAAGAGTCTAGGAGCTGTCAAGGGCTTTTGTGAAATTGGAGACACGTTGGAGATTTTTGGGTTTGGTACGCCTGAACAACAGGGTATGCCTGAAATGGGTACGCCTGATCTCTCACAGAGTGAGAGTTCAGGCATATAGTGTTTTGCCCAGAAAAAATAGTGGCTGTTTTTTGGGCTTTTGGGCCACCTTCAGGGGTCTATTGACCTTGGGTTTTTTAGGAGGGATGAATGACATTCCAAAGAGGTTTCACAAAAATCCCCAACCCTTGAGGAAGAGAAGGGATCCCCTTTTGGAATTTCCCAAAATGAAAAACACTGTGCAGTATGCCTAGAGTTTTTAGCCAAGTCTAGATTGTGGGACCCATATCTCGAAATCCTGAGATCAGGTGGGTCTCAAATTGTACAGGGAAGTCAAAGGATGGGTTGATCATTTTCATTCAAAATTTTAGGCCAAGATGCATTTTGTATAGGGAGTTATAGCTTACACAAGGTAGACAAGTACCACAGTTCAGAACTTAGACAGCATACTATGCATCAAACCAAAAAATACATTAAAAATAGCTAGAATTGGAGAATGAGCTTAAAAAAATTCATTATGTAGCCATGATAACTGGATTAACATTGGAATAAAATGATCAATTGAAATAATTTTTTAAATGAAGTAAAAAAATCATGCACCCTGATTGGCTCTATAAAATAGTGTTTCAGCACACTGTTTTAATGGAGGAAGTGGGGTCCATTCCGAGAATTAAATCTCACTTTCTAGGGTTTAAATTGTGCATAATGATAGGTCTAGGGGTTAGTGACATCTGATATGAGTCACCAACCCCACTAGGATATAAAAATAAAATGAAAATGGCTATGTAAACATGCATCACATAAAAAAAACAGCAAAAGGAGGAGACAGCTTGTCTCCTCCATGTCTCACTCCATTGTTTGGAAGAGGTGGGCCCATTACAACATGGAAATAGTGTGTTTGGAATTCTAACAGAGGGAGGAGAGAGGGATTACTTGGTATAGGGTTGGTCCTTCTTCTTTCTTTCTCTTTCTCTTTCTTCTTCTTTCTCTCTTCCTTTCTTTCCGTTCCTTTCTCTCTTCTCTTTTTTTTGGCTTTCTTTTTCTTGGTCCTCTAAAAATGTGGGAGGGGGGTTTATATAGGAGAGGGTATGAAGGAGGTGGAGAAGGCAAAAGAGTGTAGAAGAGGTGAGGTGTTTGGTGGAGGGAAGGAGGTGGAATTGTGTGGAGGGGAATGGGGTTAAGTGGTGGGCTTCTAGAAGGGGGAGGGATGTGTGGCTAAAATGAAGAGGTGAAAAATGTGTGGAGGGGATGAAGGATGGGTGGAGCTCATCTAGAAGCCTCTAGAAGGGTTTAAGGAGGTGGAGAGGGTGTATGGATAAGGGTGAAGGTAGTGGGTCCTCATGCCATGTGTCGGGTAGTGATAGGTTAGTGGGAGAGCAAGTGGGGGGTGTATGGCCAAGAATGGTGGTCCTCAAGTGTTTACCCTCTATTTGGAATATTCTAAATGGGGGGTATAGGGTTTAGAGAAAGATTTAGGGGTAGTTTAGGAAACGGGATATTTAGGGATATTTCTGGATATTTCCGGATATTTTCGGTTTTGGATTTTACCCCTTTACTATCTAAATTCATTCTCTGGGTTCTAGGGCTCCTGTCATCTCAAGGTTTATATGGTTTTCGCATCTCCCAAACATTCCGGTCATAATGCCACTAACGGAATCAGAATTGGGTTCCGGTAAAGGGGTCAAAATAGACCCGAAACATTACCATGTTTGTTTGGCTCATTAGAAGAAATATAAGAATGCAAAATTGATCTTTAAAGTCTTTATATGAAAGATGGCCCTCGGGGTTAGTGAGCCACAGGTTCTAATTATGCATGAATTTGATGTCTGAGCTGAAAGTTACGCTCCGAGCCCCGAATTGTCACTTGACGAACACTGCCTGGATCTGTGAGTGGATTTCTCTAAGTTTGGGTGGAAAGTATTTATGATTATGGTTTATTGGGCTTTGGTCTTGCAATGCCTCGGGACCTAACAGGCTGAGGATCTGGTCCTTGGTGGATTTTTAGGAGATTTTTGAGTGGGGGTCATCTGATCGAGGAACATGGCCTAAATTGATGAAGAACTGAGTTGACAAGTGGTGTGGGGTTTGAGGAAGGGTTCCTTTATTATGGCATTTATTGAAGACCTCGAAAAATTAAAGAGAATGAGCCTGACCTTGATAGATTTGGCTCTCCAGAGAGTCTTCGGGAGCTCTTTGAGTGTCCATAGCTGGTCTAGGAGTGTTTGATGTATTCTGGAGACAAATTTTGGCACTTGAGGGGCATTGTGCCCTCTGGGATTTTCCTTAGAAAGATTTAGGGCTCCTGAGAGTATGGTCACTGTCTAGGTGAGCTTCTGATTTGTATTAAGCCTCCAAGGTTTTTTCAGGAGTTTAATTTTGGGGAGAAATAATGTGTTTTGAGGGTGTGGGGGTAAAATGATAATTTTCTAACCCTTTTGTGCCCCAATATGGGAATGTTGATGAGGGTCAGAGAATCTTGGAAAAAATAAACTCCATAGCCTGTGGTTTGAATTTTTAGAGGTGCAGGGGTAAAATGGTCATTTATCAATTTTTTGGGGTTTCACACAAGAGGTCTTGTGGAAAGTGGTTGAGACCTTGATGCCTTCTTTGTAGAAAACATTTGAGAAATTATGGAAAGAATGGGTTTAAAATAGGGTTGATTTGATTTTGGAAGATATAGGGA
>JAOXJP010232102.1:0-10526 GCA_025762735.1 Platanus orientalis | reverse complement strand
CATATATATATATATATATATATATATATATATATATATGTATATATATATATATATAGGCTGGGTGTATAGGGTTAAAACAGTTTTTGAATGAAAAAAGTAAGTACCCATAAAAATAGGGTGTGCAGGGTTAAAACTGTAAAAAATGTTCAAATTAACATTTGCTTCTTATTTAAAAGAAGCACCAACACCAAATTCAAAAAATCATCACGTATCAATGCTGGAGAATTGGGAATGCAAAATAAATGAATAAATTGATTGGGCTTTGGCCTAAAGTTACCAAAATATTTCAGACGTGGATCTGGCCCAGGCCCACAATTAGTGTAGTGGGCTGAGCCTTGGGCCTCAGGCCTAACATCCCCCGGCTCAAGCCCAGCCCATGCACACCCTCTATATATGAGTGCCAACGAAATGGATTGATTTCCATTCATCACCAAAATTTGAATGATAACAAAAACTATTTCATCTTATAAGAAACCTAAGATTACTACGTTTCTTATTAATATGAATCTTAATGATTCATTTTGAACCATCACCTTATGACTTCAAATGGCAAGGGAATATAAAATGAAATGATTTCATCACAGTTGATAGCTATCTTTGGGCAGACAAGCTTTAGGTTTATAATCTAAGCCTTTATTGGGCCTAAATACCCGTTTTATTTGGTAATACTGTACATATCCATTGAGAACTTGAAAAATTAGAGAAATAGAAAGGTTCCTTTTGTAACAAAAACCCTAATCCCTTCTCATATTGCAAACCCTAACCATTAGGGTTGCCGGCAGTTAAAAACTTATTCTCCCATGCAAATTTTTAAAAGGCAAAAGATCAGTTCAAACAAGGTTTCTACAAGCATGTGCAAGTAATCTTGCTTGAGCTGCCATGTAAAACCTTAAACAAAAAAAACAAAAAAAAATAAAAGAAAACAAACCTAAGGTGTTGTTTGGGTTTTGCCTGTGTTTTTTAGCTATGAGACACCTCAAGTGAGATGCTTACACATGCTTAAGGAAAGTTTTCTTGAGCTAATCTTTAATCTAATTCGCATGATTACCAAGGAAGAGGGAGGTCAATGCATCAAGTTTTGGTTTATACATATATACAAATTTTTTGGGGCAAATTTTCTGTGACCAAAATTGGTGTAACCAAATGTGTGATCATACCATAGGCTGATACCTGGAATGCATAGGGTTAAGAATGTCAAAAAAGTTTATTCATTCAAAGAGTAGATGTCCAAAAAGAGGCACCAAATTCAAATACACACCACTGTCTATGTGTTGCACGTCACACATGGCTACAGAACATTTGCTCCCAAATTTTTTTTTCTTTTTTTAATTATGTGAACAAAAAATTGAACGTGATCTTTTTTTATATAATTTGTTTATTTGTTTTAAGGACTTATGTAGACTCATTTAAATATTGTGTTGGCTGAATTTGGGAAGGACTCATATGATTAGAGAATTATATGAGATAATTTGTTTGGTTTTTGTTTTGATTTTTTATTTATTTGAAGAAAAAGTAAGAGGAGCAAAAAATTTCCGTTGCCGGGACTTGAACCCGGGTCTCTCGGGTGAGAGCCGAGTATCCTAACCAACTAGACTACAACGGATTACTGAATTGTTGCAACTCTTTTTATTTAAAGAGTTTATTTATTTAACTTTTCAATGATATTGTCTCATCAATTCTTCATATAACATAGAGAAAGTTTGGTAATGAAATTTCATGATATTTTCTTCCTTTTTGAGTCGTTGAAATCCTTCTGCCTGGCAACACAGTTGCCAACCTAGACAAAGAATAGCAACAAATCCCATTTTAAAAAAACCCTGAATTTGCATTATTGGAAAGACTAACCTTGTAGATGTCAAATAGATTCTTTTTTCTTTTTTCTTTTTCTTTTTCTGGTAAATAGATTCCAATGCAATGTTAAACAGTAATCCGCCATTTAAGGGTCACTTAAGGAATTGAGTTTGAATCATCTCCAGTCTGAATGGACATATATCACACCATTGCCAATCAGTGTATGACATGTGGCCTGACAAAGGGTGTTTAGGTCAATACACATGGGCCAAAGGAGGGTACTACAGTAAATACACAGTAAAAAGTACATGTGTATTTATCAATGTAGCCTTTAACTGCATTTGAAATTTGAAATAATTGGTGAGAGGAAAAGAAAGAACAAGAAAAACCTCTAAATGCTATAACAACTAATAACAAGCATTGATATGTCTTTGAATTCTTTTGGAGAAGGGAATATCAAGCTGGAACACAATATTAAGGCCTTCCCTGTTCTTTGTTCTTATGGCTTTTGCTTTTGTCTAGAATCTGAAGCACTACCTACCCTTGATGTGGACTTGACAAGTACCAACAACACCAACACAAAAGATGTCTCGATGGAATCATTAAGAAATATCCAATTGGTCTTCTGGAACTATAAGGTGCAATCATGGTTCATGTCTCCTAATTATCTTAGAGATCATACCATTCTAAGGTTGAGCCTTATGCCTTAGTGTTTATAAACCAAATGCGTATTAGGGTGTAAGTGATGGATTTTGATTCTGGGGTTTGTGTCCATTGAATCTAGGGTTGTTTAACAACATTATGTGGTTAAGAGTCCTTTGGTCAAGGGGTTATAACCCAAGTTCAGGGTTTAACTCAAGTGAATTAACAATTTTTTGCTCATTACATAGTGATTATGACCCAAGTGTTTGTATTAAAGGGTTTTGAATTCTACGTGGCATCATCATTAAGACATGTATTTAGATCATGGCCCATAATGCAAATTTCTGAGGTGAATTAAATTATTCCAATTAACTTTAGGGGCAAAGCAAACATTAATTAGAATAAACTAATCACAAAGTGCTGACCAAAGTGATCCCTAATTTAGGTTAGGTGCTTATTTAATTTCTTAAAAAGAAAATTAGTGCATGTTAAATTTCTCTAATCTACTGATGGAGCTCTAATCATTATAGAAAGGAAAAGGTGGTGAAACTAATCGTAGTGACTGAACAAGTTAACAAATAAAAGGTGCACTTGATTAAAAGGTGTTGTTGGCTTAATTAAGGTGGGTTATGTTTGGTGGTATGGCTGGCAGGAAATATAGTTTGGAGGAACTTTGGAAGAGGAAGGGATTAGGCAAGCGTGTGGTTGGAGTGTGAAGGAATCCTTGCACATGGTGAGGGTCCAGTGGTTTTGTTTTAAAGCTTAAATAAACCAATCATCCCTTTTTCATTTTTGTTTTCGAACTTTACAAGGCATATCCTTGAATCACTGGTTGGGATGCTCAAGTGGCTTGGGTCAAAATTGACACCTCTATTGCAAATTGTATAATTGTTGTTTTAGAGTAGTCTTGTTTGTGTTATTTTAAGAGGAAGACATTGAAAAAGGTGTTGTCAAGAAAAATCGAGCCGGGTGGATGAAGTGGAGAGGTGCTTTTGGAGTGCTGTATAACAAATAAATAACATTAAAATCAAAATATTATAAGAGGAAAGAAGGCAGTTATGCTTTATGGGAGCATAATGTTGGGCAGCCAAGAAACGCCACCTTCATAGAATAAGTACAGTTGAGATAGATGAGTGAAAGACTAGGAACAACAGAATGAAATTCATTTGCGGGAGTTTAGGGGTAAGACCAATTGATAGATGAAGAAAAGTCAACTGAACTGGTTTAATAAATGTGCGATGAAGACTAGTAATTTTACCGGTAAGGTGTAAGATGTTGAAAGTCAAAGGTGTTTAAAAGACACGCGGAGGAAAAAAATTGACTCAGGTTAGGGTAGTAAGAAACACATGGGTGCTTGTAATTTATCGACAACCTAAATAAGAGTGGAATGGTGGAATAGCATCTGTGTAGCCAACTCCAAGTAGTTGGGATAAAGCTTTGTTAAATTGAGTTGAGTTAGGTTATGACCTGCTGAAATCTTGAATGGATGGCCCACTGAGTCAAGTCCTGATGGAGGAACACGAGGAACTTGAGGATGACTAATCAGCAACGAGGGTCTAAAAGTCAAATGTTGGCAATAGCAACCACTACGAGCCTTCTCAAATTGATCGTTGATGTACATATCCATCGTTGTATAACCAAGTTTGACTTGGTCGAGTTTTCAACTCCGGAAGCCTATACTGCTGATTTTTCTTTGACCTGCTGACTTTTCTATACAAACTAATAGTGACGTCCCTGCATACCTTCCCCAAAGACTATGGAAGGGAAATAAAGAAATAAGAGAAATCCAATTAATGTTCTGTGCTGAAAAAGTATTTATGGAGACTTATAAGTTGACATGGGTTGTATTGGGGGTGTCCCATGTCCAAAAAGAGACCAAATTCAAAAAAAACATATCATGTGTCGATCAATGTCACGCATACAGAGGTCTGTGCTAATGAAGACAATCATTCTTCAGAAAGAAAATATCACCTTATAGTTGGTCTTACTCACACCTTTTATGGATTTAAGTTCAATGTTAGGTATATAGACCATATTTACATTCGGAATTGGTGTAGACATCTATAAATGATATAGTAAAGATAGACATCAACGCACATGTTGCAGAATGCTATTAGACAGGATTGAACCCACGACACAATGTCATAATCACCCGGATAATGGCCATTGGTTGTTGAATGAATGTTATATTTCTTCATGAACTTCTTCCATTACGATAAATCCATTGGATCGACTAGGCATACACCAAATCTAGAGGACAAAACCATCAAGTAGTCTTCATATACGCCTATCTGACTGAATACCTCTAATGCCGAAGTGATAGAACATCTCCAAGTATCAAATCTTCAAAGCAATTTGCAAGAAATCTAGATGATACTTGTGAGTAATAGAATTGTGCAGAATAGCTCAGCTCACAAATTATGTTCAATCGATGGGACTTAGGTTCATTCCATTGATAGTTTTTCTTTCCCAAGTCTATTCTTTTGTAAAGGAAGGCAAACACGTGCATGTGCTTCCTCTTTATGAGTTTGAAAGTTTTTGCTTTAGAATAGATTGATGTAACGCGATTACATGACCAATTGTATAAAACAAGTATTAGTTGACCCTATTGGATTCTCCTACGACCCAGTTTTACCTAAAAAAAAAACTGTTTTTTTTTTCTTTTTCTGTAAGGGAAATAAAGGGAGGTAATATTGATCCAAATCTGCTATGGTTCTCTTTGAGCAAGAATTGACAATTAATGCAAGACGGGTTTATATAATAATACTTAGAATTTTGCATAAGTATTTATTTTTATGAATTTTTCATTCTATTAAATTAGATTTCGTCGTAGCCAAAATTGAAATAAATAAAGCTGAGGTTATGGTTGAAGCTACCATACATATATATTATGTCAGGGATCTCTAATATCTAGATGGTGGCTTGAATGTATAAAAAGGACCTTAGGCGAGATCTGGAGATCGCTCCAGGCACTTTATGTTGGTGTATCTGGGAAGAAAGAAGCATGAGAATTTATGAGAACAAGACTCTCTCAAGGAGCTATTGATCTTCATGTCACGTGTATACAATAACACTTCCCGAGTAATGTTCCACAAGAAAGAAGAGTCAGTGGGATGCTTTTGGGAAGGGATTCATGATACTTCTAGGTAATGCATTGATTTGTTTTGTCTTAGTGAATAATTTTTGTGTTTTGGTTGGTACATTACTCTTACACTTGACTTTGACTTGTTAAGCTTTGCTTCGGTGTGAAACCCCATGTGCGGAAGAGATACGAAAGACACCAAGGCCTAACACATCAGTCCCAAAAAAGTGATTTGCATTTTTTGGGGTATGCCTTTCACTTTTTGACACTGATGTGTCCAGTCCTAGTACCTTTCACACCTGGGGTTTCGTACCTAATCCTGAGGTGACTTTTCCTACGATGGGATGCCCCAGCCGGTGCCCATGTACACTGCAAATCCAGCCCTGAATCCCATGACCTGCACAAAGAGAGATGATGCCTCAACCACCGGAGCTCTTTGTTTTTTCACCAAGCCTGGTGAGTTCTGTATTATTTATGCTTTTGAAGTAAATTCTTACCGTTAAAAACAAAGTTGGCTATCTACCATATCATATACTATCAAGACTTATCAATCAACAAATAGTCATTACTGTATGTGACAATCACAAATATAATATTCACTAATGAGATCAACCAACCAGTGAGGATCACATATTTAGCTTTAAAGCAGGTATTTGTATCCAAGGTCTTAAAGTATGTTGCCCTAACTTACTCTACTAATTAAAGCCATTTCAGGTGACAAATACTCCTAAGCTATGTGTTGAGCATTTTCCATATCATCATTTTGCGCAAATAAACCTGCATGCATGAAACTAATGCATTTATATATTTTGAACCAATGCCCTTATGGCTGTGACGCTGCCTGTCTTAGAGACAGAGATCAAGGGTTTGAGCCTACTCGGCAGCATTTGTCTATAGTTGTGCATTGACTTCTGCCTCTCCCGCTGTCTTGCAAGTCCAGTACTACATTGTAACAGTCATCAGGCTCATGGAGATAGCTACCAAAAAATAAAAAAGTTTTGAAATGAGATGTAGAGAGTATAAATCCAACCCAGTCCCCCTTTTGCTACCATGAGGGCGTAAGTGGCCCATACACTTTTGCATAGGACCCACCCCCAAAGGGTGGTATACTGTGCCACCTAGCACAAAGGATATGGCTCCCTTAGAAATGTCCTAATTACAATGTGTACACTGTCGTTCTCCACATCTGTCCTCTTTCATGTATATAGAGCTGCACATAAACTGGGCTAAGCTGGATAAAGATCAGCGCAGTCCAAATATGTTTTAATTGGCATGGATTTGGGAAGGCCTAAATTAATTGGCCATGATACTAAATAGTATATGTAACATTCTGCAATGTTCATAAAGAATAAAAATGTAAATTTATCTATGTAAAGTTAAAATCGACTTTAAACAAACCTTAGAAGGACTATAGAAGTGTTTTGGAACCCATTAGACTGGATTAAAAATAAGAAATCCGAGTTAAGTCATGAATTTATCAAATTTGAAAGTTGTTCTAAGAGTGTAATTTGAGTAACTTCATGGGAACACCCGTACCAATCCCAAGTGAATTAAAGTACAAAATATATATAATTGGAAATCTCTAAGAGTTTACTTTCTAATGCTTCAAATGGTTCATGAAACGGAATTTTTTTATAAAAAGTTATGTCTATTTACCACAGAGTGCTGGAGCTGAAAATTCAGAAAACACATCACTTACATGTGCCAAGACCGGGTTGGATGATGGGGCCAAGCCCTTTGTAGCAAATATTTCAATACAAATAACAAAAATAAATAAATAAATAAGATCAAAGAAAGAAAAATAAGAGACACCAAAATTTACGTGGTTCGGCAATATCCCTACATCCATGGGAGAGAATTAAATATTTTTTCATTATGGAAATGCAAATTCATACAAAGAACTGTGATTCTTGCAACCCGAAAATCCACACCGTTTCTCCTTGTACACCCTCTCTCTCACACATTATCAAAACCTTGAAGAAACCTAAGAAAATCACCATTGTGTAACTAGTTTTACCTTACTTGATTTTTCCCTAATTAAAGTTAGGGTTTTCCTACATCAGTCGTTCTCCACTCCTCTCAAAAGAGGATTACTTTAAAATAAGTCCCCTCCGTTAAATTTAGAGTAGATCTAATGACTGTAATGAAATAAAAACAAAACGATAAATCTCCACATTGGCTTTAGATTTTAGTCCCTTAAAAGATCATCATCTGTAGTTGTCTTTGTTCTGTATCATAGTGCGGCACAACTCCTTTATACCACACCAATCTATGATATAACTCTGCACCTCATTTTTTTGAGGTGTTATATCCCAATTGGTAAGGGTGGATCCACCAATCTTCAATAATGAATTAGATTGATCAAGTCCAAGCAATGTTTGAACTTTTTCATAGTAATTGGCTTTGTCATCATGTCAACTGCATTGTCTTATGTGTGAACCTTCATCAAATTTATCTTTTCATCTCCAATTAAATCTTATATCCAATAATATTTCATATCAATATACTTGGTTCTAGAATGATAAACCTGATTTTTCGGTAAGTGAATAGCACTCATACTGTCACAATTCAGTAGCAATCTTTTTTCCTCAACCAGAGTTCTATTACTAAACTTGTCACCCACAAAACTTTCTTAGCACTCTCAACGGTTGTCATGTATTTTGTCTCAGTTGTGGATAAGGCAATTATTGGCTATAACATTGCTTTCTAACTAATAGGCCCACCTACAAGAGTAAAGAGATACCTTATTGTAGACCTCTTGTCCAAGTCACTTGCATAATCAGCATTAACATAACCCACAACCTGTCATGTTCCTTTTTGTTGTTCAAATAAAATGCCAAAATCTATCGTATATTTTAAATACCTTAAAATCCACTTTACAACATTCCAATGTTCTCTACTTGAGTTATCCATGTACTTACTCACCAAACTGACTGCATATGAGAGATCTGACGTAATGCATACCATTGCATACATAGGACTTTTCACAGCACTAGCGTATGACACTTGGGACAAACATTAACTAGTAAATAATTTGAAGTGATTAGCTAGAAGAATACTTACTGGTTTAGAATTTTGCATACTAAACCTCTCTAGCACATTTTCTACATATCGTTTTTGAGATATCTAAAGCTTTTCAGCCATCCTGTCCCTCTGAATTTCTACACCAAAGATCTTTTTAGTAGCACCTAGATCATTCATGTCAAATTCATTACTCAACTTGGATTTTAATAAATCAACCTTATGTTTATTCTTTGTAGCAATCAACATGTCATCAACATACAATATCAGTAGAATAAAAGAACCATCTTCAAAAACTCTATAGTAAATGCAATTGTCATATTGACTCCTCATATAGTTAATCTGCACCATGAAGGAATTAAAGCACTTGTACCATTGTCTTGGAGATTGTTTAAGCCCATTAAGTGATTTTTTCAGCTTATAAATAAACTCTTCTTCCATTGTTCTTTAAACCCCTTTGGTTGTTCCATATAAATTTACTCCTCTAATTCACCATGAAGGAATGTTGTCTTTACATTTAGTTGTCCTAACTTTAAATTGAGTAAAGAAATCATGGCTAACATCACCTTGATTGAGGTATGTTTTACTACTTGAGAGAATATCTCATCGTAGTCAACTCCCTTTTCCTATCCATACCCCTTTGCCACTAACCAAGTCTTGAACTTTTTACATTATTTCTCTAATATTGTTTCATTTTTTCTATACACCCTTTTATAGCAAATCACCTTTCTACCTTTTGATCTTTCAACCAATTCTCAAGTGTTGTTTCTATGTAGTGATTCCATTTTCTCTATCACTGCAGTCATCCAAATTTTATTATCTCTACAACTAATAGCATCCTAGAAACAATATGAATCACCACTACCAATAACTAATTCAAATGTTATAATATTTTTAAAACCACACTTGACTAACGCCTTCTGAGTTCGTTGATCCCTACCAGTAGCAAGACCTTTCTGTTGTTCCTACTATTATACATTCCTTCTAGAAGACTCCCCTTGAGAAGATTCTACCATATTATCTTCCTTTTTTTGGTTATGTTGTATCATCTAGTTCTACTTTGACTGAATTTTCATTAGCACGAGAATTCACTAGCTAATTTTCTTCATCCTTATTGACTTTCAACATAGACTCTTCATCGAACACAACATCCCTATTGATGGTTTTCTTATGTGTAACTGGATCCCAAAGTTTGAATTTCATATCCAAAGAATATACATTTCCTTGACTTTTGATCCAATTTAGACTGTTGTTACTCTTGCACATGAGCATATGATGGACAACCAAATATTTTAAGAATGAAATTATTAACTATTTTACCTATCCAAACCACTTCTCAGATTCAAAGTTAATTGCATTTGATGGTGATCTATTGACAATAAAACATGTCATGTCAACTGCTTCAACCCAAAAGGTTTCACCAAATCTACTTGTAACCTCATGTACCTTGCTTTCTTAAGTATAGTCATATTCATCATTTCTATTACACCATTTTGTTGTAGTCCACCTAGTGTAGTCAAGTGTCTTGTAATACCATCATCCTTGTAGTAGTTGATGAACTCCTTATCCTTATAGTCCATCCCATTATTTGTCCTTAAATATTTGACCTGTTTTCTTGTTTATTTTTCAACTTTGGCGTTACATTACTTGAACATAATAAAAACTTCAGATTTTTGCTTCATGATATAGATTCATACATTTTGGTAGAAGTCATCTATAAATGTGACAAAGTAAATAGTTTCACATTTTGATGATACATTTACGAGCCCACACTGTTGGAAATATGTGTCCTGACAAAGCCATTCACATAAAATATAAGCATGATTAATTAATTAATTAATAATAATTAATATTTTATCATCACATGAATTTGTTTCTTTATATGGGTAATTATTTGATCTCATCAGATAAGATAGGTGGTCCTCAGGTAACATAGTAGGATGTCAGACACATTGGAATGTGTGGAGAGATCTGATTATCCAGTTCT
>JAOXJP010232101.1:0-10526 GCA_025762735.1 Platanus orientalis | reverse complement strand
ATCACATGACTTGAATGCTTCATCATCCTCTATGAACATCTTGTTCCATTGGATGCCTAGGTTAGTGAAATCTCTCACGGATGATGTAACCAAACTAGGCTTTTTGAAGGATATCATATACACTGGGGGATCAATTGACTCACCATCCTCTAGGCAAAGTGCATACATTGGGTAATATCATTTTCTTGTTGATGAGTTGGTCTACTGTTAGAATCTTGTGTTACACCATATTTTAAACCAAGGAAGTGTTCTTTGATGCCATTTAAAAACACTGGTCCCCAATGATAGTGGAGAAGATTTGTTAGGGATTATGTTGACTTCTCTTAGTCTGCCCAAAAGATTTCAGTGCGGGAGAGAGTGGGTGAAGCAGGAGAGATTGCTTACGCCAGGAGAGAGAGTTCTTCGCTCTCTTTGTGATGAAGGGAAGAGAGATGAGTGAGAGAGAAGAAGGAGGGCAATTCGTCTAGGATAGGAAGAGAAAGGGGGATGCAGGAAGCGAACATGGAAAGGATCCAGAATAAGCGGGAAAGAAGAAAATGGCACCCAGGGAAAATATATATACAGATATAGGAAGCGTTTGCAAAATGCTACAATAAAAAAATGTGCAACATTTTTAAAATGTTGCATATATGCTTTTTGCGTTGACCCATGACAAAGTTACGATTCTTTTATGCAGCATTTAAAAATGCTCTGTAAGTATAACATATGTAGCGTTTTAATAAAACGTTGTATATTTAAGTTTATGCAGCGTTTTATAAATGTTGTGTATTTTTTTTGTTGCCTTTTTCACAGGGCTTTATAAAAAAATGCTACATATTATTCTCTTTAGGTAGCATTTTTACAAAAACGTTGCTTAAAAAAATGTTGTTAAAAATAAATTTTGTTGTAGTGCATTATGATTGCCCTTTATAGGCGTGGATGGTGTCCTTAACTTGCGGCGAGCCTATGTTCCACTCACATTATTACTCTCACTGATGCCATCCATATAGCCAACACCATGGAGGATCACTTGAAGGGAAACCAATAGAGACAGTATTTCCCTGATAGTTCTTCACACATGTAGTCTCAGGCTCTAGTAGCAGCATCGAGATGCATAGTTCTTAGATCCCAGCCTAGTGGGACGCTTGTAGTTTCAAGCCGGACCATTAGACCCATCTCACCTTATAGAGCTCGCAGAGTAAGGAATTCTCCTTAAAGGATTGACGCAGGTTGTTTCTAGTGTGGTAGCACTAGCCACAGGTAGACACAATGTCCTCAACGAGTTATCAGGATTATAGACAAACAACCTACATTTGAGGATGATGAGGATGTAGAGGTTTATATTTCGACATAAGAGATGTTTTTAGAGGTAGAGGAAGATCTTAAGCAGCAACATCAGGACCAGCAAGAGAGGCCAGTGTGTGTGTTATGCCTAGTATTGACCACCAAAGAGGTCAAGGACACTGAGGATTGGAGGCGTAGTAGTCTTTTTCATACCAGAGTTAAGTGCAACAATTAGTTGTGCTCTCTTGTGATTGATGGTGATAGTTGTACTAATGTGGTGCCTGAGGAGGCTTGCAAGAAGTTTGGACTAAAGATTGAGTCACATCTCTCACTTATAAAGTAGCATGGGTCAACAACACGAACTTCCAGATTCAAGAGAGGTGCATTGTTACTTATTCTTTGGGGGGATTCACTGATCAGATGATGTGTGATGTACTTTATCTGAAAGTGTGTCATATATTACTTAGGCGTCTGTGGCTTTATGATAAAAAGGTGTAATACTGTGGTTTTAAGAACACATACTCCTTCCAACATGACAAAAAGAAGATCACTATGATCCCTTGTAAAGATGCATTGGGAGTAAAGCTTAAGAAGACCACAGGTTCTTACCTTCTCCACCGAGTTCCAGAAGGCGATAGTATTCTAGGACCTCCACCCCAACTCAACGGAGTTGAATTTTCTAAGAAAGGGGGAGTTGATGCAGTACCAAGGAAGGAAGAAAGTGGACAAGTGTCCATGGTAGGAAATGTTTTTAGGGTTTTTTTATTTTTAATTTTGGCTTGTAATAAGGTTCCTAAAAACCATAAGATTAGTGATTTATTCATTAGGAGAGTTTAGAGGGTGTTTTAGTAATTTTGTGTTATTTGTTTTAAGAATAAAAAGAGGGTTAGGAATGTTGGTGGTGTGACTCCTTTAGGGGGTATTTTGGGGACTTTATCATAATAATTATTAAAAGGTTTAAAAACCTTACCCCATGTTACTAGTCGGCAGTTTTTTGAGAAATAAAGGAATTTTTAAAACCCACGAGTGGGTTGGTTCTCTTCTTCTTCATGATTTCCCCAAGTGAGGAAATCATCTTTTCTCTTCAATCTTCATCTCATACTCTTCCTTCTTCTTTTCTTCTCATATTATTCCATCCCTTCTTCTTCTTATATTTATTATTCTTATTATTATTAGTAATCTCTTTATTTCCATAATCTTCTTCTTCTAAGAAATTTTTCTTCAGTTTTCTCATAACCTCCATTAATTCTTCATACCACCATTCCCTAACCACTTCACATTTGCTCAAAACCTTTCATAAGGGTGTTACTAACGCTTGGGCGACCCACCTGGAGTAATCTTCCATCTCATCAAAACTCTCCCTAATAAATAGGAGAAGTCACAAACAGGGGTAGGCGGCACCAGTACTGGAGCATATATTATTTTTTGTGGATTTTTTTTTGTTTTTTGGAGTAGGGCTTTGGAAAGATCTTTGCACTTTTGAAGAGGTATTTGAGTCTACTTTAAAACGTATGAATAACACTTAAAGAGCTTCACTGAATTTTAATTGGTGATTGATTCTTTGGACTTCTATTGAATTCAGCTACCCATTAAAGAGCTTTGAACTTTTGGGGATTTCAGAATAATTAGCTTGAGGGTCCCAAATTTTATGAAATTTTTACTAAAAAACCCTGAATATCTGCATTGCATAACCTTAAAGTTTCAGAATTTTTTGACACCCGTCAGGGTATTTTTCGTAATTTTACCAAATTTTTTGAAAATTACAAATTTACCCCTTAACCGAAAAGTCTATATTTTTATTCCTGGGTTATTCTTTATTTTTTTGAAGTTGTTCTACACTTAATTCTGCATCACATCGTCTATGTATTTACTTGAACAATTGCCTTATCTCATGTGTGTTTATCAAATTACCCCTTGTCAAGCATGGTGTCACATGTTGATTTGACTCTCGAGATTCTCTAGTTCTAACAAGATGATTCAAACCCTAACAAACCAAGATTTGATTTAAGTACAACTTATATTGATCTTGGATCTTTTGGAAGAGAAATGAGAACATGCCCAGATCAGGATCACTGCTAACCAGTAAGGGCTTAGGAGACACAGAAAAAAGTCAAAAATAGGGGATTTCATAAAGGAAATCTAGCCTTAAGATGTATCTTTTAAAACACTACGATTCCAAGCCAAGGCAAGACGAGAACAAATTGAGAAGGCCCCTGCCAAGTATCCGAGGTAGGGGCCTGGGGGCATTCAAGCTCCAAATGTTAGATGGAAAGCAACATCCTAGGCCTTGGAAAGCATGCCACTTGAAAAAAAATATAATCAATAAAGCCGTGCTTGGCAGCCACATCTAATGTAATCATTTCATTTCAAATTTCCAAGGCATTTGTAGCTACAAGGAGTTGTTTCATAGTGATCTCATTCTGATTTATGCTTGATAATATATATCATTTCATCTTATAAAAAACGTAAGATGACTTCATTTATAATTTTAGTTAACAAATCAGAATAAATTTGAATGAGTTCATTTTGAGCCATCACTTTATGGCTTGGAAATTTGAAACGAAATGATTGCATTACAGGTGGCTGCCAAACAGCTTAAAGGAATTCTTCTTTATTTTATATAAGTGTCTATTTCTAATCACAAAAGGGTACGCCTTCACAAAATAAGATTGCAAAAGGCTCAACCGAAGGGATAATAATTTGGTGAGACCAAAGGTCAAATTGTGACAGCTGATAAACCGAAAATAGCAAATCATTGCAATTATTTACTTATTCTTTTTTTCTTTTTCTTTTTTGGCAAAAGATTGGCTGTAACAAACTTTTTTAGCTTTTTGTAAAATGAACAAAAACTTTTTTTTTGAACTCAATTTCGACCAAACTAGTGACATGTGCTATGAGGTTTGAATGATATCCCTATTAATGTGTAATGCAAGGGTACCCTAAAGTGTTAAAAGAGTAAACTTATAAAAGGAGAATGCCATATACACCGCCCCTATCCTGTGTACTTCTATCTGGAGTTAAAACCAGCCTTAAAAAACTCCTGGGGTTGCCTAGCGTTGCGGGAATAAATCTTCTGCTATCAGCAGTGGTGTGGCCATTGTGTAATCACACCACGTGTTGACGCATGATGTGTATAGAGTTGAAAGTGTCAACATAGGAAATTCAAATAAAAAAGTAGCTAGGTGTCCAAAAAGAAGTACCAAATTCAAAAACCCAACATGTGTCGTGTGAAAAACCTAGATTTAAGATGGTCTGCAACAAATTAGAAGAGATAAAATAATACAAACAACAATCACACCAATAACAAAACGATTTATGTTGTTTTGTCCTGAAGCCTACGTCCTCGGAATGAAAACAGTAACAGAGATTTCACTATGATTAAGAAAAAACAGAAATTACAATAAATAGTTGTGGCACAAAAAATGAGAAATCCCCAATTTAAATCTTCAAAATCCTATTCTCCATGGGTTGGATCCAGACCCCCAATCAAGCCAAGAATACAGGTAAAAAAATTTCGGTCTCTAGACCCCATGACAAAGGAATCACATTGCTCATCTTCACCCATAAACGGGTCATATCCTGGTTTTTTTCCATATCATCATATAGGTTACATCTAAGGTTGAATTCAAGACATTAACCCAACAAGAAGTCGATCAGTGATGTGCATCACACATTAGTTACAGAAGGTCATTTCCTGTTGTGAATAATTATAAGTGGGGAGCAAATGTCCTGTCCAGGTTTTGGTGTTCAGGATTCCAGGGACGTCGTATAGAATATAATGGGTGGGAATTATGAAATTTCATTTAACCTAGGCCATTTTATTCCATGTGAAGTCCCAGGTGTGTGTCCTGGACAAAACATTTATTTGGTAATAAACATAGGCTGGTATCACTCTGTAACAGTGAAGCCTTCTTTTTGTCGTTAGTTGGTTCGGGAACCGTCGCTATATGTTGCGCTATCAAGCATCCCCCCGACTCAACCAAAAATAATGGGAAAGAAAGAAAAAGGACGATTGGATGGGTGTAAGGTGTTGTACTTTGTCTGACAATATCACTATCTGGATTGGATGGACGTAGCATTTAGCATTTCAATTACCAATAGAGACGTTCCAACTGCTTCTAAAGAGCCTTTTGACTCTCTCTCTCTCTCTCTCTCTCTCTCTCTATAGCAGCCCACAAGATCAGGTTTAATATCAACCGGGGCGGGGGGCGAATCTACAGGTTTGACAACGATGCCGTTTCCCAGTCAAATTCATTCCAAAATGTTTTCTTGAGGATTTTTCCTTCCTTTTTTTCTGTGTTGCCATCTATTTGTTGTTCTTGATAGGTTCTTCTAGAATTTCAGGACTGGGTCCAAGTTTAATCCAGCCGTTTTAGGACTCGCAACAGGCGGGAGAGGTAGACATCCACACATAATTGTGAATATAACGAGTTTAAAACCGTGACATCTCTTCCTTAGAGGGTGTGCCACAATCAGGGTAATTAGACGTTAACTCCCATGTCCATTCTATCACGATCATTTGAAAATCATTCAAACTTCATTTTTTCTCAAATCAATTTGTCTTGTGGTCTGCCGTTCTACCAATATCAATGCTAAACCATCAGGAATAGTTGTGCTGAACTCTTTTTAATTTTTTTTTAAAATATAAATCTCATGACCATTTTTGATTGAAAAATAAGTTAAAAACAGAATTTGAAGGGTCAGATCCTATGCAATACCAACTAAAAGTTTTTATTCCAAGAGAATAGCCTTAGGCTTTGTAGCTTGGGAAGAAGTAGGACTGATCTCAATCCTCTGCTTGGATCATAATCCTATCCTGATGTGAGTTCCTGTGATACAATAATAAATACAAAATAAACAAGCAAACACATAAGAAAATCAAAAGACAGATTTAAGTGGAAAACTCAAGGCCAAAAAAAACTATGGATCGAGCCACACAGAGACCTTTCATTATAATGGAAAGATACAAAGTTATAAGTTTTTCTCTCACACACACACACTATCACAGTCTACAACCCTTGAAAAATCTCTTTCTCTTTTCCTTTCTCACATTCTATCTTAACCAAGAGAACCTTGAGATAACCCAAAGAGAATTCCTTATCGAGTAGTTTACTACTTTTTCAAAATCTTGCAAACCCTTTCAGTGACCTCTCAATAACCCTAAATAATAATAAAGACCTTATATAGATCATACAAGTTGATTCCACTATGAAACCTGGTTTTTCTGACCATCCACAGAAGTTTATATTTTCTTCTCACCCCGTCAACTTAATTGGATTCAATCCGAGGTCGTACTAGCAACTCTTTGGTTTTTGGTTTTCTGTATTGTGTCACCCGATGTGCTTGAATCGATTTGGGATTGATTCAACAACGTTGAGACTTACTCATTTAGTTCCTCTTGCCTCCAGCTTACATCAGACTCCACCCTAACAATCTCCTACTTAGAGACTAATACTCTTTGTCTGTTGTCTAGCTTATATACCTGTGATGATACTTCTTCCCTTTCGTGACCATCGGTAACTCTTCTTGTTGTCTTCAATGATGCCCTTAGTTTGATCTCTTATAGATCCTCCCATTGGACATAAAGACACCCTCAACAATCTCCAACTTCGTTTTATAGCCAACCCTTGAAGACTTCCTGTTGAACCTTGCCTTTAACTGCATGTTTGTCAAGACACCAATTTTTGACATGTGTACCACACTCTACCTTTGGTTCTCACCAAGGAATTGACTTCGAAAAATTACCTACACTTGTCCTCCTTTGTGAACATTGTGTCATGTACATGAAACAAACCTCCACCATAACTTGATACCACTTGTTATTATGATATCAATTGTTATATACCTTATCTGCAAACACTACAAATTTTTTCTATGGACCCTGTCTGCAAATACCGCAAATAACCACTAGCTATTTTTTTGTGGCCTTTAGTATCACCGCTACATACACCATCAAGTCAATTTGGTTCTACTCCATCCAACTTGATCACGACCAAACATATGTGTAGATTTCTCTAAGTTAACTCAATTAATTAATTCCAGAGAAGGACCTTGATCCGTCATCTCCAATCACAAGAACCTCCGCACCATCCTCTGCCACCTGGAAACCTGCATCACCTCTCCTTGCTACATTTGCAAAGGAGACCTTACACCTGCATTGGTTCTTCCATGCAATCTAATTCTAGTTTTCCATTGAGATAAAAGGAATACTACTTCTTAGGGTACTCACACTCAGATGATATAATCCATCCTGACACATATCTCCCTTAATTAGGATCAAACATCCTCATGTGATTTTCATGGCTCCACCTGTAGCTGAATACCTGTACCCCTTGGAGTCCAAGCAACCTAGTGATATAGATTTCTCTGCATCTTTGGGGCATACATCACACCATCTAAAGTACAAACCACTCCATCAAATATCTTGATTTTCACCATCCTAACACTCGTGACGTCATATCTAGACCCATCACCAAGAGACAAAACCATTATTCTTTTCATAAAACTCATCAAAATATTCCCTTTTGGAATATATATGAATATGACAACTTGAATCTAAAATCCACTCATCATAAGAAATAGTGTCCATACCTTTGGAGACTGTGAAGGCATCTCCAAGATATTTATCTTATTCTTCTTCCTTTTGTGTCGTAATTGCCACAACACCCCCACCGGGACTATATTCCTTGTTCTTGTTAACACATTCCGGACAATCCCTCTTTATGTGGCAAACTTCTTGTAATAAAAACATTGCACCCTGTCTTTTTGGCTTGACTTGGATATAGCAACCCCAGATCCCTGCATCGATGACCTTCCTCTTTCATTCACATTCAGAATACTTCCACTCACCGATGAATCTCTTAAGCATTATTTATGAATATTTTCACTAAGTAACACACTCACCACATCATCAAACTTGAGTGTGCATGAATCCGAGAAATTACTTAAGGCCATCACCAAACCATCCCAACTCTCGAACAAAAACGATAACACCAAGGCCCTAACTTCATCTTCGAAGTTGATGCCTACCGAAGATAATTAGCTAATAACCACATTGAACTCATTAAACTATTCAGCCACACCTTTGTCTTCATCCATCTTAATGTTGAACAACATTTTCATTAGAAACACTTTATTAGACGTCGATGGTTTTTTATACATCCGAGATAAGACAACCATGAGATCTTCTATGGTTTTCTCCATGGAAATATTAAAAGTATTTGACGACGATAGAGAGGTGTGAATCATATCTTAGGCTCTTATATCAAGCACCTCTCAATCTAATTCCAATATCTTCTCTAACTTCCTCACTTTCCTCCAAGTAGCTGATAGAGATTTTTCTGATAAAGTACATCATCTATTTTCATCTTTCAATATGCGAAATTTCTAACATTGAACTTTTTAATGAAAAACCTTGTAGATTCTTCTCCTGCTGCTCCCACTCAAATTAAGAACTTTTTCAAAATCATAAACCTTGGATTCTTACCGAACCGCCAATCACGAATCTGGAACCACCTCTTTTCTTCTGAGTGAGAAACTTGGCTCTGATACCACTTCTTAGGATCGTAACCCTCTCTTGATGCGAGTTCCTAGGATGCAATAATAAATGTGAAATAAACAAGCAAACACATAAGAAAACTACACGACAAAGATTTATGTGAAAACTTCAAGATCAGGACAGAGCCACATAAAAACCTTTCACTATAATAGAAGAATACAAAACTACAAGATTTTCTTTCTCTCTCTCATTATCACAACCCATAACCCTTGAGAAATACATTTCTCTTTCCCATTCTTACATTCTCTCTCAACCAAAAGAACCTTGAGAAAACTCAAAGAGAAATCCTTCTCAAACCTTTCTCTACTCTTTCAAAATCTTGCAAAACCCTTTGAGTGACCTCTAAATAACCCTAAACAACAATAGAGACCTTATATATATCATATAAGTTGATCCCACTACGAAACCTAGATTTTTCAATCATCTACGAAAATTTCTATTTTCTTTTCGTCCCGTTAATTCAATCAAGGATTGAGTTGGGTGCCTCGGTTCAATTGGGGATCAATTTTGAATCGAACCAGCAACTCTCTGGTTTCTGATTTTCTACAGTATGTGTCACCTGATGTGCCCATATCGATCCGGGATCAATGAAACTCACTGCTTTACTTCCTCTTCCCTTCAACTTACATCAGACTATCGTTTAAGTCTACCAAAGATCAACCGCCATGAATGTATTTAGAATTGACCTACAATTGAAGGATTGTAGGTAGGACTATCAATGTATTTCACCTCAAAGCTCAGCTTGTCATGTCTAAGCTTTAACATTGTTTGAAGCTTGTAGAGTTTAAGTCCAAACGTCCAATTGAGCCCATTTAACTGAGTGAGCATAGCTATTAATATTACGTGATAACATTCACATCCGGTTATCTATAATTTCTTTATTTTACCTTTTTAAAAAATTACTTTTCAACTTTAAATAACCACTTTTATAATACACCATACATCTCACTCTCTATTCTTTTAATACTCTCTTTAATTATTCTTTCTTTAATGAACGTCAGACATAGGTGGAACGTCATACATAAGTGGAATAAAAAATTTAAATATCATAATGGTATGTAGAGAGTGACTGTACCATTTTGTATATATTTTTAACTGAATGTATATCCGAATGTAGAGCTTTTTAGTGAATTTTAGCGTTTTTTCTCTCTATTTTAAAGAAAACAATATTTAAAAGAACTGGATGCGAATGCCCTAACCCTGTGATTGGCTGCTGCTGTCAGAAAGGATCTTCTCCTGCCACCGTATGACCTATTAGGAATCTGCTGGCCTAGTCATGCGACACATTGCGAAAAGATTTCGTAATAGAAAAACCACTTTTAACCTATATTTACCCACGTTGAATTGACCCAAGTTTTTTTTTTTTAAAAAAAAACCCTACCTTTACTCTCTTACTTGATATGGAGAGAGAAAACAGAACCCACCCCTCCACTGTTGGTTCTTCGTAGCCTAACCGGCGATGCTATGCCACCGCCGAAGAATCAACCCTCCATAATATCGCAATTCAAAGTGCAAGAAATGCGAGGTTTGTACTCCATTTAGCCCCGCAACCTCTACCCCTTCGGTTTGTAGAAAAATGACTATAATGTTAGAAATTAAACGGTGAAGTAGAATAAGAAACGAATTCCGATTTTGGCCAACCCCACGTTCCAAATATCGGAGCTTCTGATTTTGGCCAACCCCATACCTACAACTCGGTTACAGT
>JAOXJP010232100.1:0-10526 GCA_025762735.1 Platanus orientalis | reverse complement strand
TTTTTTGAACTCTTAGTACTTTGTACTTTAAAGACTAAACATCATTGTATGGGTATGACTGTGTTTCTTTGCTATGTATTATTACCTTTAAATTAGTTTTAGATGTATTTTCAAACATTTTGATGTATGTTATTTATTCTTAAATGTAAAATATAGCTAAAATTTTAATTAATTAATTAATTAATTGGTGTATCTTATCCTAGTTTTTCAAGAATTGTTGTGTCACCATATCCGTATCGTATCATATTCGTGTCTCATGTTAGTGTCTATGCTTCCTAGCCGTCTCATTAAAAATGACATAAGCTTGGAGAATTTGAACTCTGCATATAGAACTTTGAACTCGAGGATCCTTCAATCTGTAAACCCCCTCGCTTAATTCGAGAATTTTATAATAAAATAGTCACTATGATTCACTTGTAATACTATACCCTATGTTGACAACGACCACCAACAATAGCCTCAGGAGGTACTCACATCTTCTGCATCGGGGTGTATGTAATACAACACCACATTGATCACAACACAAGGAGGGGATGGACCCCACCCTGAATGGTGATCACTAGGGTGTTGAACGCACACCAATGCAGAGGATATGGCTCTAGCCTAAGTAGAGGGACTCACATCCTTTGCAGCGGGGTGTACATACACCCCAGTGCAAAGGATCTCACTCCTCGAGGACCGGATATATGAAGGTCAAACATGTTCCTTCAACCCTAGAAAGGTGACACCCTCTTTTTTTCTCATAGCCTAGTGTTAGTTGTCCTCCACTATGTGAGTGGGATTGACTAGTCTCTAGGGTGAGAACTGTACCAAAGATGCTTGTTTGATAGGTGGTCGAGACTAGAACTTACGCCATGTTGTGTCACAATTATGGAGCTGATGGAATTAGAGAACCCATCCCTTATCCCTAAGAGTTTTTCGAGCATAATCACTATTTCCAGCTTTCTTAAGCCCTGTTAGTAAAGTTCCCTTCTCACCATAAATTACCAAGAAAAATGTTAGATGATGAATTATTTTGAAGTAGTCCCTTAGTCTCCCCCAAAGTTTCTCGGTTATAGGGAAATGTATTTGGGCATTTTTAATATAATTGTTTACATTTACGAAAGTTGATTCACTGGGTAAATTTTAAAAAAAAATTGAGCTACTTTCTCTCATCTTAGGATGAGGTTCTCTCATGTCGTTTGACATGTATTCCCAAAGGTGAAAAATTCCCTACTATCTTCAGCAATGGCTGTTGCAGAGCAAGAAAAATTTATCACCCAATTTGTATCACTCCTCCAAGATATAGATGATCAGATGAAGGTTGATATTGAACCAAAGGAGACTAGGGAACAACAAGATCGGAAGACTTGTCTAACAGAAAAAGTATACAAATAAGAAGTTGAGTTTTTTTGGTCTAAAAGAAACCCTTTTAAGTTCCTGGGAATCATTAGGGCGAGCGAAGATCACAGATTTCTACAATGGTTCGGTCTTGATTCAATTCACAGATGAGGCTGCCCCAGAAAAGGTTTGGGCATTATCTCCATGGTCTTACAACAACGATCCGGTCATTCTCTAAGGATGTAAACAAAGTAAAGATCTTGAACTATATGAGTTCATACAAACGAAGATGTGGGTTCTACTCCATGGTTTACCAGTTGATTACTTGACCGAGACAATAACATTTAAAATTGCTAAAAAACTTGGTGATCCAGTTTTCATCCCACTAGGGGAAAGTACAAAATAGAGTAAATGTGCGAAGATTAGAATACTCATAAACATCACAAAACCACTAAAGAAACAAATCCTAATCAAAATGGTGAACAAGGTAGAGGGCAAAGTGGAAGTAAAGTATGAGAGACTTCCAAGATATTGTTGCTTTTGCGGAAAAATATGCCATATACAAGACTCCTATTCCAAGTACATTGGCCTCCGATTATCCATCTACTCAGATTATCCTGAACATCTCCATTCTAAACTTCTTGCAATGCTTTGACCTACCTACGATGATGATATAAAGGTGGAAGGGTAGAGGCAAAAAACAAGAGCAAAGAAAATTAAAGAAAATACAAAGGAGGAGGAGTTAATTACCAGCCTGCCAGAGTCCCATTGGAAATACCTGTCGAAGAGGAGTTCTCCTAAGCAAGGTCGCATGAAAAGGCTGATGTGGCATCCAATCCACGTTGTAGGAGAAGATTCATCAAACAATGTCCAACTCAGGTATGGCTCCTTTAAAGGAAAAATTGTTGTTGGAAATCAACAAAGCCCAATTGTAGAGGGAGAGAATCCTGCAAAGGATCTCATTCAATATCCTAATTTAGTTGCAACTAGTAGCTACTCCAATAAGGATGTTGAGCTAGTTGTAAACAAAAAAAAAATGAAATGATACAAATTAAACCTTTGATAATATGGCAACCGAACTACCTAGCATCAAGGATGACCACCAGGCCGGGCCCACCATAACCCTTATTTATTGGTGACAAATCCAATTGGAAATAGGAGCTATGATGAGGTCGGTTTCCTCTCTTTGGCGCCAGCTGCTCATGGCAAGTAGATAAGGGTAGTGATAGTTATGGCAGGAAATAAGATCATCATGGGTTTGACTAGATATTAGAAAGAGAAGGAGGATCCCTCCATATTCAGGCAACAACAACTCTCAATAGAGAATGATGATCTCTATGTGACCGGTTAGCACCTTCATCTACAAGGAAACCGGGCTAACACAAAAGAGGGAACCGATAGTTTTTCCTTGGACTAGCCAGGTTATCCAGCTCCTTCTAAACCACCATCAACCCATCTAGTCCCTCACAAGTGAAACATGCTACCCACTTTAATCAAGCTGAGCTTTTAGTCCGCGGGACAATCATCCTTGATGTCAGGGAATGAGTTTAAATCATCTCACAACAATAACTTGGACCAACTGAGTTTGAAACAGAACAAACCAAGTTAAGAGTTCAATCTAAAACCTTGTAAAAGCTTAAACTACCAACCATGAGCAATCTGGACCAAACAAGCCCTATGTATCATGACTCTTTCATTCAAGATGAAGAAATCTTACCAACTTCCCAGAACATCATGACAAAGAAGGAAAAGAAGGGTTGGGGAAAATTGCGAGCCACAGAGTTTGATACTCCCTCCTATAAGAGACAAGAATGTATAGTAGAGATCAAAGTCCGAAATCTAAAAGAGCAACAGGTGGGAAGGAAAAAGACAATTAAAGTAGTATCTTCAAAAAAGTTCCCCAAGAAAGAAAACTCTCATACAAAAGACAGTGATTCTCCTGAAAGGGTGGTGGCGGCTGGCCCAAAATAGCCGCAAGGAAAATAAAGATACGATCCTGAAACTGTCAAGGTGGGGGTAGTGACTCGACAGTTAGGACACTAATTTCACTTCTCAGTGCCACCCAAGCAGATGTACTATTCCTCTTTGAGACCAAACTCGATAAAGAAAATTCCAAAAAATAATAGGGAACATTGGATGGCCTAATTATTTCATTGTTCCCTCTATTGGTAGATCAGGAGGCCTGTGGATGCTATGCAAAGAAGATGTTGTAATTGTCATTCTTAATTCTTCAGTCAACATGATTACTGCTGAGATCATAGTTCAAAAGGCCCTGCATAAGTGGGAAATCATGGGGGTGTACGGTTGTACCAGGAAAGCTGATAGAAGCAAGATCTGGAATGAAATTAGAAGTTTCTCAGATGCATACAACTCACCATGGTATTGTATAGGAGATTTTAATGTAATCATGAGCAAACAGAAAAAAAAAAAAAAAAAAGAGGCCTCTTATGTCCAACACAAGAATTCTTGCATTTCAACAATATGATCATGTTGAGAATTTGAGGACTAATTTCACTTAGTCAAATGGAGATGGCAACATGGCAACAAGAAAATGGAGAGGGAAATATAAAAGAGAAATAAGAACAACACACCAAGAATTTTACGTGGTTCGGCTAATAGTTTACTCCATGGTGTTTATCTATAACACGATTCCAATATAATATTATAGAGAAATACAAGTAATTAACATGACTCACTTCCTTAACATACTAGAAAGGATGACAGACAATAATCAACAAAATGAAGAAGAAAATAGCAACCTCACTTCTCTATTTCCATGAGGAATTACATGTATTAACAAGAACTTTTCTAACTTAACCTTCTCTCGATCCTTCACTTCATTTGTTTCTATAACATTGCTCCTTTGTAGCATATTTATAATATTTGAAAAGATGATCATTGTGAGAAAAGATAAAGAGCAACTGCATTTTGTTGAAAAGATCTAACACTAGCATTTATTTCACTAGCCGTTGGAAGAGACATATGTTGCATGACATTTACCACAAAGAGAGGTATCACTTATTTTAACTAGCCGTTAGGGTTGATAAAAGGAGTTGCAATTATTGACAAATGATAACCACATTTGTTGACTTCTATATGTGGTGGAAAAAAAAAACTATCTTATAAATCTCCACTTAGGTTCTTTCCCACCACAAAAATAGCCCCGTGGGGCATTAATATTTTAAGTTTAGGCAATGCCTAAATTTCTTTTGAGGTAATGGCTTAGTTAGCATATCAGCTGTTTTTTCTTTCATGCTAATTTTCTCTAACATTACCAATTCATCTTCGATGACTTGTCTAATAAAATTATACCTAACATCTCTATGTTTGGTTGTAGCATGAAACACTTGGTTTTTGGCTAGGTGAATAGCACTTTGGCTATCACAGTATATTTCAATGGTTCCACTCAATTTTTTAAATTCATTTACAAGACCTTTAAACCATAAGACTTCTTTAGCAGCCTTAGTTGCAACTATATACTCTGCCTCTGTCGTGGACAAGGCAACTATTCCTTGATGCATAGACTTTCAACTAATTGCTCCACCTGCTAAGATGAAAACATAACCTGTAGTAAATATTCTTTTATCAAAATCACCAGCATAGTTAGAATCTACATAACCAAAGAGATCAAGGTTATCATTTTTCCATCTTCAAACATGAGGCCATGATTTGGGGTAGGCTTAAGATACCTTAGTATCCACTTGACAACATGCCAATGTTCAATACTAGGTTTTGACATGTACTTGCATACAACACTCAATGCTTGAGACAAGTCAGGATGTGTGCTGACCATAGCATACATAAGACATCCTACGACATTAGCATAAGGAATATTTTTCATCTTGTCCTTTTCAAATTGAGATTTATGACTCATCTTGGCTGAGAGCTTGAAGTGCTCTGCCATAGGGGTTGGAACCGGTTTGGCATTCATCATATTATACTTTTCAATACTTTTCTTGATAAAACTTCTTTAGGTTAACCACAACCTTTTCTTTTCACGGTCTCTCATAATTTCCATTTCAAGGATCTTGCTAGCAGGACCAAGATCTTTCATTTCAAATTTTTTCATTAGATGCTTCTTAAGCTTACCAATTTCTGACATTGATTTAGATGCAATTAACATGTCATCAAAATAAAAAATTAGAAAAATTCTACCATTTTCTTTGTGTCTTTCCAATAAAGGCAACAATCATATTCTCCTTTATGATACCCAAGACTCAACATGTATGAATCAAATTTCTTGTACCATAATCTAGGAGATTGTTTAAGGCCATAAAGAGACTTTTTTAATTTACAAACCAAAGATTTGTTTTCTCTTCTTCAAAGCCTTCAGGTTACATCATAAAGATCTCTTCATCAAGATCTCCATGTAGGAAAGCTGTTTTAAAATTCATTTGTTTTAATTCTAAGTTTTTACATGCAACTGTAGCTACAAAGTCCTAATAGAGGTGTGTTTAGCAACTGGAGAGAAGACTTCATTGTAATTTATTCCCTTCTTTTGAAAAAAAAACCTTTGGCGACAAGTCTAGCCTTGAATTTTGTGCTTTGACTGTCGTCACTATTTTTCTTTCGAAAGATCCATTTGCACCCAATTGTTTTCTTCCCTTTAGGAAGTTTAACAAGATCCCATATCTTGTTCTTTAAGAATGATTCTCACTCTTCTTGCATGGCTAATTGCCATTTTTCAACATCTTTGTCATTTCTTGCCTTTTGAACCAAACTTGGCTCACCATTTTCAGTAATGAGAGCAAAAGCAACAGTGTTACTATATTTGGCAGGTCATTTAATGGTCCTTTTTTTACCTTTTAAGGCTAATTGGTTCTAACGATTGAACCTCTTGTTCATCATCATTACCTTGTGTTTGAGTATCCATTTCTTCTTTAGTATGGACATCATCAACTATTTCTACTTCTTGAGTTGGTTCTTCAATTTATTTAGGTTTTTCTTCATTTTTCTTGAGAGGGAACTCATTTTCATTAGATGAGACATCTCTAGAGAATATAACTTTGTGAGATTGTTGGTTCCACAAACGGTATCCCTTGACACCATCACTATACCCTAGAAAAATACATTTCTTTGATTTAGGGTCCAACTTGGAGTGTTCGCTTTCATGAAAAAGTGTTTATGCGGCATATCCAAAGGTTCTATTATGAGAATACACAGATGTTCTTCCGGACCAAACTTCTTCCAGTGTCTTAGCGTTTAGAGGTACAGATGGTGATCGTTTCACCAAGTAATAAGCTGTACTGACAACTTTAGCCCAGAACCCGTGACTTAAACTTGAGTGGCTCAACATACATCAAGCCTTTTCTATAGGGGTTCTATTCATCCTCTCGGCTACCCCATTTTGTTAAGGAGTCTTACGTACTGTAAAATGCCATTTAATTCCTTCATTTTTATAGTAGTCAAGGAACTCGCTTGAGGTGTATTCACTTCCATTATATGTTCTCAAATTTTAACAAGCCCAGGTTTGTTTTTCTATCATGGTTTTCCAATGTTTGAATTTCTCAAACACTTTAGATTTGTGTTTTAAAAAATGCACTCAAACTCTTCTAAGGTAATCATCAATGAATGAAACAAAATAATTTGTTCCAACTAAAGAGGTAACCTTAGTAGGTCCACATACGTTGGAGTGAACATAGTCTAAGGGTCCTTTGGTAATGTGTCTGGAGGTCGAGAACTTGACATTATGTTGCTTTCCAAACACACAGTCTTAACAAAACTCAATCTTATCAAATTCAAAATTTGGTATTAATTTTATTTTTATGAGTCCTGTCAATCATTGTTCACTCATATGACTCAATCTTTTATGTCATAAATTTAGGGTGTCCGTTTGGTCATCCTTTGTTGCAGCACCATTTCCTGTTATAGTGTTACCTTCAAGGATGTAAAGGTTGCTAATTTTCTTTCCTTTCAAAAGTATCATGGCAACTCTACTAACTTTTAGGCCACCAAACTCGAGGGAGATCTTGCACCCTGCTTCATCTAGGGCTCCTAATAAGAATAGATTCATTCTAAGTTCAGGCACATGTCTAACCTCACTAAGAGTCCTTACACAGTCATCTGACGTTTTAAGTTTTATTGTGCCAATGCTAATTGCTTTACAATGTCTTTCATTACCCATGAGAATGGAACCATAGTCAGCATTGTGATATTAGTCAAACCATTCCTTTTGGGAGCACATGTGATATGAGGCTCCCGAGTCTAGTATCCACTTGTGCCCAAATTCACTAGAACTCAAAAGTGCACAAAAAAATCACTATTAGAGGAGTCAGATTTGGCAACACTAGCCTGTTGAGAGAACTCTCCTTCTTATTTGGCATTAGTTGGTATTTTCCAACAATTTTTAATTATATGTCCGGGTTTCTTACAATAATTACAAATTATATTCTTATTTTTAGGTCTAAATTTTGACCTACTATGGCCCCTTTTATTTTTATGATCATTTTTAAGTTTATCTTTTCTACGATTGGGGCTTCGACCCCTTTCGCTAAAAAGTCCAATTCCATCTAAATTAGATTGGAATTTCATCCTCAATTCATTAGATAGAAGTGCAGCAGCCACTTCTTCTAAAGCTATGGTTTCTTTACCATATATCAAAGTCATCACGAAATGTTCATATGAAGATGGTAGTGACGTGAGGAGGGTCTTATCCTCTTCTTTTAATTTAACTTTTATATTGATTAATTCACTAATGAATTTATTAAAGGAATTTAAATGGTCATGAATCGTCGTACCTTCCTTCATTCGGAGCGTGTAGAGTTGTTTCTTGAAGAAGAGAAGATTTGACAAACTTCGTCATGTAAAGAGTCTAATTTCCTTCATAACTCCACCGTCGTCTTTTCGTTAAGAACATTGTAAAACACATCGTCGAAAAGGCATAATTTGATTGTGTTTATCGTCTTCTTGTCAATAAATGTCTAATCTGCATCCGACATCGATTTTGGCTTCCCTTTTTGTTTTCCAAGAAGGGTTTCATCAAGACCTTGTTGTACAAACATTTTTGTAACCTTCACTTGCAATAAACCAAAGTTGTTCTTGCCAATAAATTTCTCCACCTCGAATCTAGCATTAGATGACTTCGCTGCCATTGTTGAACAACCAAGTTCTGATACCACTTGTAGAGAATTTGCCAACTGATTTCACTTAGTCAAATGGAGATAGCAATAGGACAACAAAAAAATAGAGGGTGAAATATAGAAGAGAAACAAGAAAAACACACCGAGAATTTTACATGGTTCGGCTAATAGCCTACTCTACGGTGTTTATCTAAAACACGATTCTACTATAATATTAGAGAAAAATACAAGTGATTAGCATGTCTCACTTTCTTAATATTTTAGGAAGGATTACGAATAATAATCAACAAAATAAAGAAAATAGATGAACAACCTCACTTATTTGTTAAGAAGAATTACATGTACTAACAAAAACTTTTTTTCTAACTTAAGTTTCTCTCGATTCTTCACTTCAAACTTGCTAATATTTATCTTTTATACCATTTTTATAGGATTTGAGGATGAGATGATTGATCTGAGAAGCCGCATTTTGTTGACATGAGAACATTCATATTTATGTCACTAACCGTTGGAAAAAACATATGTTGCACTTATTTTAATAGAACGATAACCACATTTGTTGACTTCTATATGTCGTGGAACAAAGCCATTTTACACTGGCATCCATATCTACAGAGCCAATCAGACTATACTAGAAACAAGAAGAATGAGAAAACAGAAGAAAGTCACTCTGCTCTTCATTAAACTGTTATCCAACGTCAAACGACCTACTTTATTCACAGATTTAGCAGAAACTAAAACTGGACAAAGAAATGATCATCTGAATTTGAAGTCTGAAAAACCTACAGTCTAGATGGGGAGTAAACAAATAGATCCAAATTTCAAAAAAATCAGAAGTTGAAACTAGTAATAGGATAAACCGAGAACATCGAAACAAGAAATAGCCAATAATCCCAATATATGTACAGGGAAAAAGAAAAGGAAAGAAAGATAGTACTTATTGATACGAGACAAGTGAAGAAATGAACATGGGTGTCAATTAAGCGTTGACGATGATGAAATACTCGAAGAATACCTTTCGAAGAACCGAAGCCGCTGCAAGGCAAGCTCGTTTCATGGCTCCCCTTAGAGCTTTTTCGTTCGAAGGAGCGTGGAAACCTGCGCCTACATGAACTGCGACGAAGAATCTAGGGTTTTGGTCTTCCTCTCCCGCCATTCAATTTCGTGGACCGAGTGAGAGACCTTGCAAACGGGAAGAATTCTGAGATTTGCTTGAGTTCGTTTAGAGAGAGAAAAGGGAATTCACACTGGACCTGGGCCTGGGCCTGGGCCTGAGGGCTCAACAATAGCATAAATATTGGGATGTGCTAGTCACACCTCAAAATTTTTTAAACTCCCCTCACGCTCGCTCGTTGCTGTTTTCACCTCATAAATTTTTTAATTTACCTAGTCCCTTCCCCATTATACCCTTTATCCCACACCTCCATTTTTAACGAAGTAAAACTCCCACAACTCAAGCATCCCTCATCCCACAATTCTCTCTCCCACGAACAGGACCACCACCGAGTAGCTCTCCCCTTCCCTCACTTGCCGCCGAGCGTGGTTTCTCTGCTGCATGATCACTCTCCCTTCAATTATCCGACTTTCTCTCCCTCTCCCTCACCTTTCTCTCCCCCTCCCTCTGCATTTAAAGTTCTCTTCTTCCTAACGTTGCCTCAATCTCTCCCTCACCTTGTCTCTCAATCTCTCCCTTACCTTACCTCTCAATATGGCTCGTACACGAGGTGAACGACCTCATACGTAAGGTGGACCATCAGCTGCAACCGACGGAGGTGAATTTTTTTTTTTAAAGGATTTTGGGGATTGAGGGGGTGCTCAGACTGTGGTTGCCGAGCAAGGGGCCACCGCACTCAGTTGGTCTGGCCGGGTGGGGGCTGCCTTGCTCGGTTGGGGTCGCTGAACGGTGGCCCCTCGCTCGGCAACCAGAGTCCGAACGCCCACAACAACAAAAAACATTAATAATAAAGTTAATAAACACTAAACACTAGGAAAATTTAAAAAAAAAAAAAAGTTTTTGAAAAAAACATACATGGTCTTAGTAACCTCTTTCTTCCGGTTTCTCTGCAACTTTCATGTTCTTAGTTTTCTCTTGAAATGCTTGATGTGCTTGTCTCAAATTCTCTACAT
>JAOXJP010232099.1:0-24531 GCA_025762735.1 Platanus orientalis | reverse complement strand
GTACCCATAGGTTTAGAATTCTACATACCGAAGTGTTCAAGTGTCTTCACAAAGTAATTCTTATGTGACAAGTACAAATTTCCTACTTTTCTATCCCTACGAATCTCCATATCCAAAATTGTCTTTGTTGTCCCTAGTTTTTTTTAATCTTAAACTCACTAGTAAGTTGAGCCTTTAACCTGTTAATTTTAGACATGTCGTTGCCAACAATAAGCATGTCATCAACATATAATAAGAAGTACACAAAAGTACCATATTGAAACTATCTGAAATAAACACAACTATCATACTGACTTCTAGAAAAATCATGTTCAAGCATGAAAGTGTCAAATCACTTATATTATTATCAAGGCGATTATTCCAGGCTATACAAAGACTTTTTCAATAAAAAAATGGTCTTATTTACCCAAGACAATGAACCCCTTTGATTGATGCATCTAAATTTACTTTTTAAGCTCACCATGTAGGAAAGTTGTCTTCACATCAAGTTATTCTAGCTCTAAGTCAAGCATAGTAACTATGAAAAACAACATACATATAGAGATATGTTTCATAACTGGTGAGAGTACTTCATTGAAGTATATACCCTCTTTTTGACCTTAGCCATTTGCAACCAAGCGTGTCTTATAATTTATATCTTCAACTCCTAAAGTTCTTTCTTACCTCTTGTAAATCCATTTGAAGTTAATAATCCCTTTTTTAGGTGGTTTTACTAGCTTCCAAGTCTGATTCTTATGAAGATTCTTAATCTCTCAAGCCAATGCATTATAAATCATCTCTACATAGTTATTATATCTCTGAGGTGGTCTAATTAATCTCTCTCATAATGGAAATTCTATACTATTATTTCTTGTGCATCCTCCTCCTTAATAGGATCTTGTTTATCTTCTCAATGAACTGAACGGAACTGTCATCTTGCTTCTTTCCTAAAATATCACACTATAGATTCACCTATTCGTTAACACAACGGTTCCTATCTGTATCAACATTCTCTTTTTTCATGTTAAGCATGACAGACTCATCAAAAGTCACATATCTACTAGTAAGAACTTGGGTGATTTAGGATCAAGACATCACAACTTGTATCTCTTCACCCCAAATGCATAACCCAAAAAGATATACTTCTTACCTCTAGCTTGATCTTACCTTCATTCACATAAGTGTAAAGGGGACAACAAAAAACTCTCAAAATAAAATAATCCATAAGAGTGGTTCACTAAGTAACAAGCTGTGAAAACTGCCTTAGCCTAAAATTCTTTCCCCAATAGAACATTAGAGAGCATACAACAATCTCTCTCGTTCATGCGTTCTACCACACCATTCTGCTGAAGCATGTGTTTAACTATGCAATACCTCAAAATTCCCTCATTCTTGTAGAATCTGTTGAACTCATTTGAACAAAATTCCAAGACATTACGGTTTTCAATCACTTGATCTTTTTTCCTTTCTGCTTCTCAATCATTACCTTCTATCACTTGAAGTTGAGAAACATTTCATCCTTATTCTTCAAAATATATCTAGACCTTTCTTTAATAATCATTAATGAAAGTCAAGAGATACCGAGAACTACCTTTAGAAGCAACACAAGATGGGTCCCAAAGATCATAGTGGATGTAATCCATTGTACTTTTACTTATATGAATAACCGAACTGAACTAAATCTTGCATTGCTTCCCAAATAAATAATACTTGTAGAAATCGAACTTCCTTCTTTTCTGACTCATATTCCCTAATCGCATATGCCATAGGAGAGTAGTGTCAGCATCTGAATCTTTTGATGATGAAACCCCGGCTACACCTGAAACTGTGCTTCTTTAAAGAACATAATGGTTATCATTCATTTGTCATCTCATCACCATCAAAGCACCTTTTCTCACCATCATAATTTTACATTCATCAGTGCACCTATACCCATTGAAGTTAAGAGCACCCATAGAAATGAAATTCTTTTCCAATTCTGATATGTACTGAGCATCAGTTAAGGTCCTAAAAATCCTATCATGCATAAACCAATCTTGATTTAGACACATGTGGCAGGAGTAACCCAAGTCAAGAATTCATTCATCATCTGTGCATAGATTACAATGAATCACTGAAATGACGTTTTCAGAACCATCGGAATTTTTTTCTATAATGCTGGCAACTTCCTTTTCATTTTTCTCTTTAATCTTTAAACAATCTCGTTTAAAGTGCCCTGGCTTGTGACAATAAGGGCATTTTCTCTTTTCAATCTAGACTTCGATCTAGATTGAACTTTACCATTACTTGAAACTTTTTCCTTCATTTTTCCTCTCATAAATAGACATTTAACCGAGCCCTCACCATCTTCTTCAAACACCTTCTTCCTCAACTCCTTAAAGTGCAAGAATGCCTTAACATTCTCTATAGAGATGACATCATTTCCAGAAAGTAAGGTAGTGACAAAGTGTTCATATGATGAATGTAAATAGCACAAAACAATAATACCTTGATTTTCATTATCAACTTTAATATCAATATTCTTTAAATCCATTATGATTTTATTGAAGTCATCAAAGTGGGTTTTAAGAAACATATACTTTCTTTTCATCTGTATTTTATATAGGCGTTGTTTTAAATATAACCTATTGAGAGATTTAATCATGTATAGGCTCTCCAACTTTAGCCACAACCCAATTACAATAATTTCATTTGTAATCTCTTACAACACCTTATCGGCCAAGCATAGCTAAATTGTGCTGAGTGCCTTGATGTCGAGTTCCTTTCTATCGTCTTCCGACATTGTTGTAGGAAGCTTTTCCTTTCCCACCAATGCTATGGAAAGTTCATGTTAAATCACCAATACACGCATCTTCACATGCTATAGATTGAAGTTGTTTATCCCATCAAATTTATCTACTTCGTATTTTGTTACCATGTCAAAATAAAACCCCAATCGAACAACCTAGGCCTTGATACCAGTTTGTTGTGTGCAATACCTAGATTTGGAATTCGTATGCAACAAAAAAGAAGAAAGGAAATAGTGAAAACAACCATCATACAAAGCACACAAACAATTTACGTGGTTTGTCTTGAAGCCTACGTCCATGGGTAAAATTGAGCTTTCACTATAAACAAGAACATATATTACAATGAACAGTGCGGCAAGCAACCTCCTCCCACAAAGAGAAGAAACCCAATAATATGTACCCCCAAACCCTATTCTCTATACAGGTTGGACCAAGAATATGGGTCACATAAACGGGTCATATTAGGTTTTTCTCCTGATCACACACCCGGGTTACATCTCAAGTTGAATTCTAGACACTTTCCTAACAATCATAATCAACAATTGATTTTGATAATCTGATCCAGACAAAACACCACCCATCTTATTGGGTTCTCGGAAACATGGGTTAAAAATTCTTATAAAAAAAAAAAAAGAAAAAAGAAACATGGGTTAAAAGTTTTAAAATGCTTGGTACATCATAGGACCGGATTGATTCTCATCCTTATGAATATTTCCCATAATAAAGCAGTAATGTGATATACTACAAACAAATTGTAGATTTCATTGCAAGTAACATCTAATTGAACAGTAATTAACCTTTTAACCCCATACACACCAGGAGTCAGTCTTTGGCATGATCACAGAGGGTCCTTGGTCAGAGACAATTATTGTTTTGTATGTTTCCCTCAAATAGTGTACCCTTTGTCTTGTATGGGTGTGTAAAGCCAGAGTTTCTGGCTGCCAAACCAATCACCTTTTGCTCCCCACTTGTTGTACATGTGACATAGGGTGCACAATGATCGAGAGTTAAGACTCACAATTTGAGGGAATCTCTAATCTTAAGATTTTAAAAGTTCATTTGGATGGGATGACCCTAACCATATAATCTGAAAGACGTTACTCTGGACCACTCAATCATCCAAGAATAACATGATTAAATTGAAAGGTTCGGATTGTTTGAATAGAACAAGATTTTGGCCAAGGAGATCTTACATGTGGGTGGGACTAATGAAATGGTCAGTCAGAACGTTCTTGCATGTATAAACAATTACAGGTTCCTTCAAGCTAGATATCACAAGTTGTGTGGAATCAAGGTAGGGCCGTCAATGAATTCATTTAGCAAGTGTGGTTCATGGGTTATAGGACTTTTAAGATATCTGGGCCTTAAGCAGTGAAGCTTGAGTTCGGTGAGCCGAGATCGACACCTCAGACTCTTGATGAGCCTGAGTTCGACTCTTGTGTGACACTTTTAGGGTAAATCAGATTGAGAAGTGCCAAAAAAATGCAAATGTATTGATCTGGTCAAACAATGTGCTGAACCAGGCCAATGCTCCCTTGCTTAGGGTGGCTGTGGCACTGTCGTCCCAGGTATGTAGGAGAATAGGGGGGCTGTATCACCTGCGATGGGAATAAATGAGCTGAATTTTTATGGCGTGAGAGAGGATGTCAGCCCCCCAAAAAATGCATGGGCCCACCCCCCTCTCTCACGCCGCCGTAAAAATTCCACTCATTTACTCCGTCTCAGGTGATACGAACCCGAGAATAGAGGTCTAATCCCCAGCTTCCTTAATGTGCGGGCTGTGATGAATGGCTCCAAGTGGGGTCCAACCAAATAAATAAATAGATGTGCCGAACCAAACCTAGGGGAACCGGGTAGGTTAGTAGGTTGGGTCAATGAATTCCTGATGGCCTAACAGACGCGCGCAGTAAGGATTGCCCGCCTCTCCCCACGCTACTTAGTAGGCTCTTTACAGTTACAAACTTTGTCTGTCACTAGTGGTGTGAAAACTGAAAAGAATAAAGGTTTTCCAGAGTCTAATGGGTAGAGAGAGCCTTCACTTTTCAAACGGAGCTGGCAGCAGCAGTAGCATAGGCACCTTTGAGGCTTTGACAAAATGAAAAAGGTCGACAAGGTCAGTTGGGTCACTATGAACGAGAGACATAAATAAATCCCAAACACGTGAGTTTCCCACTTTCTTTGAAACTACAGCACCACCGTGCCGTGGGGAGGGAAGGAGGGAGGGGCTGACTGCCTTTTAAGTTATAAAAGCGAGACAAGCTCCCCTCTCTCACGTCCTCCTCGTGCATCGATTCCAAGTTTCCAACTAATTTCAACCCCTTCTTTCTTTCCTAATGGCAAACGTGTCCTATCCATCTTATTTTTAGGGGTGACAATCCATGTCGGCAGGTTGGGTTCGTGTCATGTGGTGATAAGGACATATGACTTAACCCAAATCCGATCCATTTACTAATCGTCTTTAAACGGGTCAATCCGTTTTAACTTGACAAACGTTTACAGTCAAGCTGGTGGATCAAATTTGGGTTGTGTCAATTTAAGGATATTTGATTATATGAGTCAATCCAAACCCGACCCATTATTAATTGTGTCAAAATGGATCAACTTGCTTAACCCAACGACGTTTACAGTCAATCCTAACCCGCATGTTTCATATTATGTTCTTGCCAAATTCACAGGTTATATCAAACATTGTCTCCCTTACTTATTTTAAGGTCAGCATATGAAAGTGAGAAGAAGAAGAAGGGCTGGGCTCTTAAAGAACGTTGATCAATTTACAGATCGAATGTCAAAGAGGGAAAATATCGAGATTGAGCCTAGAGGTAGGGTGGGGACCGTGGGGTCAGAAGAGACTAGCTTCTCCGGCAGCAAATGCACGTTATTTGTCATAAAGTAAAAAACATGAGTCATGTCTAAAGAACAATAATATTTCTATGGCATGCTAACCAATAATCATAGTAGCAGAAAGAGACCTTGTAGAGCAAGCAGAAGAGCGAAAGAAAGATAAAGCAGATACTGAAAATGGTGGGCATCGAGATCTCTGTGTTGGGGAGAGCATTAATTCCAGCTGAAACAACACGAGAAAAGAGATCGTAATTAACGGCTTTTCTTCTCACTTCTTCCCAATTCTTTATAATGCTTTGGCTACGGATTTTGGCATTGACTTGTGGAAAAGAAACAAACAAAACTCAAAATCCGAGAGACAAAAGAGATAGAGATTCCTCAACGAGGTTAGGTTGCTTTTGCTTTCCAAAGGTCAGCTACCCACCCTTGGCTTTGACATGTATTCGTGTGTGGATGTGTAAAATCCTTCCCTTTTTCTTTTTCTTTTCTCATATTTTGTGTATCTTTAGATGTGCAACTGGTAACCTGCGCTTACAGGGTTTTCTTAATTATGCTGCATGAGGTCACATTGACATAACCATAGCCTTGGTCTCCATTAATAAATCAAGGGTTGGGTAAAACCCCACTACAAAAGTACACATATGTTCTATTTTAAATACCTTGCCAGTCGATTCAATCGAAACTCAACAATAGTTTACTCCACTTTAATTATTTTGTTTGATTATTACTGCTACTTGAGTGAGTAATCTTCGTTGGGTACATTTTAAGTGAAACTAATTAGACATGAGTGTCCAGGAGGTTTTTTTGTGTGGGTTAGACCTAAAAACCATGTTGGTTAGCTTGTAAAATTGATCAAGGAGGAACATTTCGAGACCAAGTCAAGCTAGGGTTCTATTTATCTCTGGATTCCTTCTTAAAGAACTTGATTCTGATTTATTTTTTGGTAATAGAACCTGATTCTGGTTTGGTTAAAGAAAAGGTTAGGAAAAATTCCACAAGTAGAAAGAGTACTCTTGCCTTTGTTAGGTTTATGGGAATTTGTAGATTAAAGTACCACATAAAATGTCTTCAAAAAGAATGTTTAATAAGGACCTAATGGCAAAGGATTCTCCAACACATGCAGGAAGGAAACACTCTAGCTTCTCTAGTATGTTTGACACCTATTCCATTGAATGGAAAGACTGAAAAGTGATAAAAATTAGTTAGTTGTATTAGATAAGTGAACTGAGAGGTTGTTGTAACAAACTATAGAAGGAGTGGAGTTGTAATCATAAAATGAAATATGTAATGATTGTATAAATAAATTAAAGAGAACACTCAGAAGGTAATCTGAGATTTTTTTTAGAATTATTCTCTCTGGCTCTCTCACTTTCCTCTCTTATTTCACTTTATTTCTCTAACTTTGTTTCTCTCAGATCTATAATCTTCTCTTTTTCTAACTTTGTTTCTCTCATATCTATAATCTCCTTATGGTATTAGAGCATGAACGTCCTGCAATCACATCACAAATCACTAATTCTTGATTCTGTTTACAAATTTTCTACAGTTCGAGATTCAAATCTTGAATCACCGACGAATTTCTTAAATCGTGAATCGCTTGCGACTTCCTTAGATCTTGAATTGATTGTGAATTTCTCAAATCTACAACAAAAAGGTCAGATCTCCTTCAAGAACATCAATCTATAGTCTGTCACACACTCAAATCTAATGGCAACATCAACAAATCCTATACTATCCTCGTCTTCCGTCTATGCTACTCAGTCATCACTGTCTTCAACTTCTCTTCCTACATCTACTACTTCGCTTCAAAGTTTCATCTCCAATCTATCTTCATTATTGACGGTGAAATTGAAACACAACAACTATTTGTTGTGGAAGTCACAGTTCCAAACAGCCATTTGTGGTCACTCCTTAGAGTTCTTACTTGATGTGTGTATACGCGTCCTTCAAAGATGATTTCAGATTTAGAAAGTAGCTCTACTCCAAACATTGCGTATACATAATGGTTAAAACTAGATCAACAGCTCCTTAGCTGTCTCTTTGAATCTGTGTCTGAAGAGATTCTTCCATAAATTCTATACCTGCAACACTCGAAAGAAGCATGGATGTGTCTCGAGAAGAAATTTTCTTCTTTGTCTAGATCTTATATCATCCAACTCAAAAGTCGAACCCAAAGCCTCAAGAAAGGCACACTTTCGTTGAATGAATACTTGCAACAGGTAAAGGTAATAATTGACACTTTGGTCTCTGTCAATTCTCCACTTGACGAGGAGGACATAGTCCTTTACATACTAAATGGACTCCCATCGGAGTATCACCCATTCAAGACTACTATATAAGGACCCGAACTCAGGCAATTTTTGTCAATGAATTACACGATCTGCTAGTTATTGAAGAACAGTATCTGCCTCTTACAGTTGCAAAAGATGTTTCAAACTCTGATGTTGAACCAACATTTACAATCACTCATGGAGAGAGAAACACTCATGGTCGTGGTTCTGAACATGGTCGTGGTCGTGGTAAAGGAAGATTTCAGAAGTCCAAACTCTTTTGTTAGATTTGCAAGAGGCCCAGACATTCCTTTGTAGATTGCTTTTACCAACTGAATATGAATTACCAAAGGCCTAGCTACAATCACAAATCAATCAAACCGTCTTCATCATCACATGGAGGTGCTCAACCTATAACTTATTTTGTATCTCCAGCAATGGCAACAACTCAGTACAATCCCCTGAATCACACTCTGTATGATCAATATCCATCAGCACAGAACTTTGCACAACACCCTGAACAAACATGGTACCTCAACTCTGGGGCTAATAACCATGTCACCCCAAATCTGGCTACCCTCTCATTACATGCTCCTTACAATGGCCAAGCTAAAGTATCAGTTGGCAACGGGCAATCTCTTTCGATACAAAACACAGGCATGGGTATTTTATCTACACCCTCTCAAAATTTTAAATGAACAAGTATTTTACATGTGCCCTCAATATCTACGAATATACTATCAGTGCATCAATTCACCAAGGGTAACGATTGCTCAATTGCATTCAATGCTAATAGTTTTCATATTCAGGACAACAAAACAAGGCAAGTGATTGCCCAAAGCTATAGTAGAAATGACATATATTCATTAAAGCATAGTAGTGTGTCTTCTATAGCATTAGTGGCCTATCACAGCAACAACACAGAAACTTCAATGTGGCATAACCGGCTTAGACATCCAGTTGGTAGAACATTACAATCAATCTTACAGTCGATTAATGTTCCTGTAGCTAGTACCTCTTCATGTAATAATTGCAATTTGGCTAAAAGCCATCGCTTACATTAAAACAATTTTATGTCTGTAACTAAACAACCATTAGACCTTATCCATGTCGATGTATGGGGACCATCCTCATCATCTACTTTTTCTGGATGTCGTTATTACCTACTTCTTTTAGATGATTTCTCTTGCTATTCGTGGATTTTTCTACTCAAACATAAATCGGAAGTGTTCTTTACGTTCTCCAAGTTTAAGAATCAGGTTGAGAGATTTTTTTTCAAAGCATATAAAAGTGTTTAGATCAGATAATGGAGGAGAGTTTGTAAACAAAAATTTCACTGAGTTGTTTATAGCTTCTGGTATTACACATCAGACGGCATGCCCATATACTCCATCTCAGAATGATGTTGCAAAGATAAAGCACCGTCATATCGTCGAAATGGTTATGGCACTGTTATAGACAGCTTCTCTCCCTCTATCATTCTAGGGTGAAGCAGCCATAACAACTACTTTTCTAATCAATAGAATGCCCATTGATGTCCTTTGAGGAGAGACCCCATTCTATTGTTTGTTTCAAGTAACTCCAGACTACCAGTTTCTTAAGTTGTTCGGTTGTCTTTGCTTCTCGTGGTTGAGACCATACACTAACAACAAGCTTCAGCTAAGGTTTTCAATATGTAATTTTCTCGGTTACTCTCTAATTCAAAGGGGTGTCATTGTTATGATATCACATCTGACCAAGTCTACGTTAGTAGACATGTTTAATTCCAAGAGAATCAATTTCCATTTTCTCAGATGCAAATGATGACTTCAACACCACTACTTCGACTACAACCAAATTCTTTATTTTCATCTTCATCGGGTATAGTTCCTAACTTGTCTTCTTTTAATAAATCACCCCTAGATGTATCTCTCCTACCAAAGCCTCAGGTGTCTAGTGCTCCACCAGTAACTGTGTCTTCATCTAGTAGAAGTCATTCACCTCTGCCTCTATTAATTCCCGAACCCCATGCATCTCAATCATATATACATCCAGCTTCACCAAATACAAACTCTTTCCAACCGTTAGATGATTAAATTCATAGTACACCGTCTGATATGTCCTTAACTTCAAATTTTAATTTGCACAAGGAGTTAGAATCCCTTAAAACCCATAACACTTCAATGCTTGAAATGTCTCCCTCATCATAGCTGTTAGACTTCTTATCACCTAATATCTTTAACCAAGACCCTTCTTCATCTGATAACCCCACAGTTGACCCGAATGATGTACACTCTTTTTCACATCTAACTCCTCCTAAACTTTGTCTTAATTGATTCCACCAACAAACACTAATTTGCACCCTATGATAAGACGCTCCAAAGCCAGGATTTTTAAACCAAAACAGCCCCTATGTCTTCAAACCCAGATTGATTAAGAGTTAGAACCTCCATGTTATAAAGAGGCGTCCAAGATGGAACACTAGTGTAAAGCAATGCAAGAAGAGTTCCAGGTCCTAACCAATCAGGGCACCTGGGTTCTAGTACCAACATCCAAAGAGCAACGTTTGATAGGGTCTAAATGGGTGTTTAAGATAAAGAGGGATTCGGCTAGTCATATAGTCAGATACAAAGCCCGTTTAGTTGTAAAGGGGTTTAATCAACAACCTGGGCTTGATTTCTATGACACTTTCAACCCTGTCATTAAAATGAAAACAATTCGAATTGTACTATCGTTAGCTCTACATTTCAACTGAAAAGTTGAGCAACTTGACGTAAAAAATGCTTTCCTACACGGGTTCATTCAAGAGCATATTTTTATGGTTCAACCTCAAGGCTTTGTAGACCCCAAACGACCTACTCATGTGTGTCAACTAAGAAAAGCAATCTATGGCCTACAGCAAGCTCCACGCACGTGGTACTTTAGATTCTCACAGTTCTTATCTTCACAAGGGTTTAAAGTGTGTCAGACTGATCATTCTATGTTAGTGTGTCATGGGGCTAAATCAATTACTATACTACTGTTGTACATTGATGATATCTTAATCACTGGCAGTGACCCATCAGCTATATCTAATCTTCTTTAAGCCCTTCATACACAATTTGCAATGCGATACCTTGGGGAGCTGTGTCATTTTCTTGGAATTGAGTTTACTAGGGTTTTATAGGGTTTACTCTTTTATAAGCAAGCTATATTATGAAATTACTACAAAAAGCAGGGATGCAATTGTGTAAGGAATGTGCTACTCCTATGGCTTCTAGAATTCATAGATTCATCGAAGATCCTCTCTATTCTGATCCTACTTATTATAGAAGTCTAGTGGGGGCACTTCAGTACGTCACAATTACATGCACAGATTTGGCTTTTGTTGTAAACAATGCTTGTCAGTATATGTAGATGCCTAAACAATCGAATTTTCAAGCAGTTAAGCGAATTTTAAGGTACTTAAGTGGGACTATTCATTTCTCTTTACGCTATGTAACTGGTCCTCTTAGGTTAACAACATTTTCAGACGCCGACTGGGCTGGGGATTTATTGGATCGGAAGTCTACTAGTGGCTTTTCTGTTTACCTAGGACACAATCTTGTTATGTGGTCGGCCAAGAAGCAATCAACTATATCTCATTCCTCCACGGAAGCAGAATATCGAAGTTTAGCATCAACAGCTGCTGAGGTTTGTTGGTTAAGAATGCTTCTTGGTGAACTTAAAGTTCTATTACAGTCCATTCCCATGGTATGGTGTGACAACTCTTCAACTTCAGCACTAGCCTCTAACCCTGTTTTCCATGCGAGAACAAAACACATAGAGTTGGACTATCACTTTATAAGGGAAAAAATATTACAAAGAGTTTTATAGGTTGGTCACATCCCCACAGATGACCAGCCAGCTGATATCCTTACCAAAGCCTTACCATTGTTCAAATTTCACAAGTTCAAGTCCAAACTCAATGTGTTACCACAGCAGCTTCGTTTGCCGGGGGGGTGATAAGATAAGTTAGTTGTATTAGATGAGTGAACTGAGAGGTTGTTGTAACAAACTATAGAAGGAGTGGAGTTGTAATCGTGAAACGAAATATGTAATGAGTGTATAAATACATTAAAGAGAACACTCAGAAGGTAATCTGAGATTTTTTCTAGAATTATTTTCTCTCTCTGGCTCTCTCGCTTTCCTCTTATTTCACTCTATTTCTCTAACTTCGTTTCTCTCAGATCTATAATCTTCTTAAAAAGAAGTAATGCCAGCTAGTCCTAATTTGTTCATGTAGTACGCTCTAGTGCTTGAGCTGAATATTGAGGTTAAGACATTAAAACCCATGTGATTTTGTTCTAGACAAATAGTCTCACAAGTGATAGGACAAGACCAATAAAATCCTAGTTTCAGAAATCAAACTGGATGTCTAGTTGAACCAAGTTTGTCTAGATCTAACATAGGCGAAAAGCTAAGGAAAATATAACACGCATGTTATAATATGATAACCCTTGAATCTACAAGGGGTTTCCGGAATCCACCAGGAAAAAAGGCTTTGAAAATTTGTATTAATGTCAAAAGTTGAATTGCCCTGACGGCTACAACGCTTTTAAATAGATTAAGGAACCATAATTCATGTTAGGCATGAAATTAGGCTAATTTGGGAAATTTTACAAAAAAATAGTAAAATTGAGATAATGACAAAATCAAATCCTACAGTCTTTAAGAGACATCCCAGAACAAACGGGATATTATTCTGACTTCTAAATTAAAAGTATATCGAAAAGAAAAGTTACTATAAATAGCAAAAACACTTATTTTAGGGCCTTAATGAAGGAATTTGTCCAAAAACTGGCGATGCTCAAGGCAAAGCGATGGGTTTTGATCCTTGTGACGATTTCCTTCAGCTCACCAAATTTCATGCAATTTCGTTGCTGACGCCCATGATTCCTACTAGTACTTTTTGGCCTTCTTATGTGTTGACTTCTATCAATCCCTCTGTTGAAGGAAAGTTTGGGCTATCCATTCTACATCAAGATCAACCCCTCATTAGTTCAGTTCAATATAAAGTTGAAACTTCATAAGAATTGGACAAATTTGTGATCAATAATTTGATCGGATCAACCATTAGATTATTTTAATTATACATTCAATTTGACAGAACAACAAATCATCTCACCAATCTAAATTGAGATACCACACCAGTACTACCCCACACCTGACACAATACCTATAAAGAGTGCTTTGATCAAGGTTGTTAAAATTGAGATCCTATGCAGGATCGGTGGGGTGTCTCATGAATCGGATGGTAGGATTGGATCGAGAATCATAAAATTCTATTTTTTGTAAAAAAATGAAGTTGAAAACCACCAGTAGTGATGATATATGTTAAAGAATCATTAAAGAAACATTGATATAATTTAACATAAAACAACTTCTATGTTAAAGAATCACTAAAAAATATTAAACTTTTTTCAATACAAGTTATCCAAAAGTTAATTAATTAGCTATCAAGTATTAAACTACAATGTTTTCAAATTTTCAACATGACAATAACAAAACATATTAAAGTATTCATATTAGATGGTTCATGTTTCCATCATCATCAATGTCTTTGCTAGCACCCACACCATCCATGGGAAAATTTTCAAAATCCCTTAATGCATTTCCAAGTTCATCATTATCATCATCACTAACATTATGACTTTGAATGATTTGGTAGTCAGCCACCACTACCAAGTTTCGAACGATTTGGAACTAGAATTTTTGGTTGTAAAGAATTTATTAATTGTTTTTAAATTTGGAGCTCATGGCTTATTGGTTTTTAAAGAGTTTTTTTTTTTTTTTTTTTTTTAATTAGGTTAGAAGTAAAAGATTAAAGGTTTGTTTCATTAACCTAATGAAGAAGAAAAAAATCCTTACAGATCAATATGTAGGACCGGTCAAGATTGTTGTGGGATTGGGATCCTATGGAAATCTTACAGCCTTACGATGTTGGGAGCGAATCAAATCATTTGAATGATTTAGGACCATAGGATTGTACGATCCGAACCAAGATCATGAAACCATGGCTTTGATAAATACACAGATACTTGTGTAGTGGGTATTTATTATAACACCCTCATGTGATGTATATGTTATTATAAAGACATCCTTTATAAGGCACCATGTCATGCATCAATTGGTGGTGGTGTGATATCTCTCTAGCCAGACCAGAGATGATTCAAACCCACCCATATTACCCGTCTCTATGAATAAAATAATAACTTGCTTGCTTATATAGATCTTCCCTATGGATCCAGAGAAGTTCATGACAATACATGGGCTAGAAAATGAGCTTCACAATTCTCTTTTCTTTTAACCAAAAAGGAGACGAAAGAGAAAGGGAGGAGAGTGAAGTAGCTAAACATCCAAAAGTTCTCCACAAAGTCACTTTTCAATGAGACATGCACAGTACCCTCTATACTGGATAAGTGAAATGTCTACTAGAAGCCATCTTTGTTCAACAAAAGATATTGGGATTGACGACAAGGTCTTTGTCATGTGAGTAGCAAGATGTTGAAAGGACGGTATGCACCAAAAAGAAGTTGCAGGCGTTCACATTGAGCTCCTTGCTATGGTTGCCAAAAAAATTTTGACATCGCAATCTTCTCTACAACGCCAAAATGCCAATGAGATCTAATCAGCTCAAGTCACTTAAGCTTATTGCATGAACAAGAAACATGGATTTTTGTCTTTTGTGGTTTTTGTTCATGTAGTACGCTCAAATGTTTGAGTTGATAATTGATGATAAGTTAAAAAGGAAATTCAAGTAGGAATCCAACTAATCTCGAGTAGATTGCTTAACTCCTAGGTCTACCTTAAGAGGATTTTTCAGCAGATACTAGGAAAATAGCAGAAATCTGGAATGCTAATAAAATGGTTAACAAATAGGGCAACAAATCTTGTCTGACCAACATTTGCGTGACCACATCATTGACAAGTACATCACGTCGGGAGGAAATTAGTGGAAAATGATAATTACAAAAGACCAAGGATTAAGAAAGCTCACGATTTATACCTAATTCATCAATCTTAAATAGTTCTTAGGTTCAATATCGTAGAAATATTTAAAAAAAAAAGTTATCTATAAAAAAAATACCATTAAAAAAAGTTGCAATATCTTATATATTCTAACACAATTCCAATTAGACTTAAAGCAAACAAATAAAAAAGTTAATTGCAATCATACTCTTCATTGATAGAATATTAAATGCACACACTATTCTAACATTTAATAAGGAAATCATCTCCAATAGCATGAGAAGTGAAATGAATAATGTCTTTCTTTTTCTTCTTTTTTTTTCTTTCTTTCTTTCTTTCTTCTTCTTCTTCTTCTTTCTTTTTTCTTTTTTTTTTTTTTCTTTTTGAGTGGTGTTTTTAAGTATTGGGACAAAAAGGATAAAATTTAGTTAATGGAATATATTGATATTTTGTGTTGATCATTTGGAAAAATTTAAATGCTATTACTTTAGAAAATGAATCCTTAAATTGTTGAAAAGTTTTGTTTTTGTCCAATAGATTATCTTGTGAAGTAGCAATGTCAAAGAGTCATTGGAGTCAGAGCAAATGACTAAATGAATTCTCAATGTTAATTAATGCTCCTCACTCAACATGTAGAGAGGTTCAAGGATTTTTCAATTTATAGACATTATTACAAGAGATACAAGATATTGGGGGATTTGTTTCACTTAAGGTTTCTTACTATTGTTAGAAAATCTTTACAAAAAAGTATTAAAAAAATATATTCTACAACTAATCCATATGAGATTCATTGTATATAGACATAGCCTTCTCCATTATTCCTTAAACGACTCAGATTCTTGTAAGATCCTTTGCATAGTGATATCTTTCTCAATATTTATGTCAATACAATTAGAGTCTCACATATCCTTATTACAATCCTACATATCTTCTCTATACTCTCCCTCAAACTGGATCATGGAACAAGGCCTAATTTAGTGCACAAGACGTACGCGAAAGGCTTCCCGTGGCAAAGGTTTGGTATAAAGATGCCACCTACGTACATAATTAAATGATAAGACAAACTTAATAACCAAGGACCCGAGAGGTGTAAATAATGAATGATCTCCTTGCAAGAGGTGTAAATGGTTTGAACATCGTAGTGACAAAAGATTGGATTTCACAACCCAAGTCATTCAATAACCAAAAACCTTTTTTTTAGTCATCAATAGGTTTTCTAATAGCAACTAAATCATCAAAGATTCCTTTAAATTATCTAATATAATCAGATAAAGTTGATGTACCCTTACGTATAATTTGCAAACGTCGTTGTACATGAAATTCTCGTTCTTATGAGTCTTGAGTAAATGTGTCGTTAAGAGAAATCCATACTTCCTTAACATTGTCCAATCTAACGGTAAGACTAAGAACATTTTCATTAAGGGTGTCAATAATTTACTCTCTAACCAATTGATCTGATTGTCTCCAAGTCAAAAAGTCTTTGTTAATTATCTCCTTTTAACCAATGGTTGATGAACTATTTGGGGCGGCAATTATTTCAGTCAGTGCTTTAGCTTCCCCATTGATGAAGCACATCATGTATTGGCTTTCAATCAGCCCAAGCATTCGTGTTCTCTATAAGAGATAATTGATATGGGTAAGCTTTATTAACACAAAGTTAACCACGTTCAATGTAAAAGGATAAGGGTATTTAGTGGATAAAGATGAGACAACAATATTAGCTATTGAGAGAGAACTAATGATAAAGACACAAACAAGATAGAAACAAACCTTGCTTTGATTCTATAAATGAATTCTCAATATTGATTAATGTTCCTCTCTCAACATGTAGGGATCTTCAAGGATTAATCAATTTATAGACATTATTAATTACAAGAGATACAAGATATTGTGAGATTTGTTACACATAAGGTTTCCTACTATTATTAGGAATTCTTTACAAAAAAGAATAAACGAATAAATCTACAACTAATCCAATCCTGTCTCATATGAGATTAATTGTATGTGGGCAAATTCTTCTCCATTATTCCTTAAAAGACTAGGATAATTGTAGATCCTTTCTCTAGGGATATCTTCCTCAATATTTTTTCCAATACAATTAGAATCCTGGATATCTTTCTCCATAATGATATCTAAGCACAATGATTAAGCATTTCAGAGGCCTCTTGAAGATGGCTAGATAAAGATCAATTTTTTTAGGGTCACTCACTCCATAAAAAAAAAGGTGTGCATCAGGGTCTTAATTAGAGCATAACACAAAGTTTTTACCACTCCTCACATTGTAGAAAGCCAAGCAACTCTTTTGGTACTTTAAGTAACCAAAAACTTGAATGAATACCAAAAGTTGGAATGAAAGGGTACTCTATCTAGCCTATTCAAAGATTGGCAAAAGAAGTGGCTCATTTCATAGCCAAATATGGGGATAGGTCCCGATCACATGGATTCTCTCTTCCACATTGGTTTGTTAAAGGCTCTTAGTTATGATATAATTATCAGAGCCTTGTTGTTGTGTTTCGAGTTGTTCTCATGTTGCTCTCATGCCACAATAAAGCCCCATATCGTAAAATAAGGTAAAAATAAAATGATTTTACTATTCATGAACAATTTTCACCTTATTTCACTATGTGGTGAAAGCAGAATAGGAGCAACACTAAAAAGAAAGCTACAAAGGATCCGAGTGCCTCAAATCCCTTATCTCTCTTCTATAATATTTATAAAATTTTCTTTTAAAATAAATAAAAAAATCATCCCTCATGTAAGGGCTTCAATTAGGTCGGGCTAGCCCGAAGCTCGACATATCCAATTTAAAAAATTGTTGGGCTGGGCCAAGCTAACTTCGGGTTAGGCTGAGTTCAAGCCCTACTTTCAGGCTCAAAGTTTTATATGAATCAAGTTTCGGCAAACTCAATTTCAGTCGGAACTCAGCCTAGCCTGGCCTGAAGTAGTAATCATTTATAGTCCAACTCAAAATAGGTATAAAATATAGTATGACCCGGTTCCGACCCAACATTGGTATAGCTTAGCCCAAAAAATATATGACAGTTTTTTACCCATTATTAGCCCAAATTTAACTGATTAGGCGTTTTATCAAAGTATTTAGGGACAATTTGGGCCTATTATCCATCCAAAATTTAAAAAGGGATTCAAATTCTGACGACACAAACTCAGCCCAAAGCCCATGATTTTAAAACGGGTCGAGTTTGGACTGACTACCTTGGGCTGAGTTTAGGCTTGGGCTGAGTTCGACTGCATATTATAAAGTTTGGGTTGACCTCAGCCCAACCCAATCCGGTCTGATTGACAGCCCTACAGTCATATGCAACAAAAAAATTAAATAAATAATTTACGAGAGTCTAACAAATCACACTCCTCTTATCAAAAACAAAATAAATAAATCACACCCTCCTCCTATGACATATTCTAGGGTAATATTGAGGGGAAGCCGGGCAATAAAATAACTTTTCTTCGTTTATAATTGTCGTCTCTTTTTTTTTTTTGGTTGTACCCCTTTGCCCTTTGCCGCTGCGCGCCTCGTTCGAACCGGTCAGTGTCAGCGGACGGTCACATGGACTTTTCTGTCTCGGACCTTGTCCTCTCTCTCAACGCGAACAAAAAGAGCTTCCCACGAAGCTTCGTCCCTTCATCTCCTTCTCTTTCTCTTTCTCTCCCTCCATTCCTTTGTAACTGACAAAGGAAGAGCGGCGCATCTCTCATTCTCACATCGTCAAGGCCCGGAACTCCGGTAAAAGGTGTGTTTTCGTTTTATTTGTAATCTGTTTCAATTATTGATTTTTGAGTGTCTTGTCTTTGATTGTTGAATGAATTCTTCTGTTCATTTCTCAAACTTCCACCTGAAAAATATACTTCAACACATATAGGTGTGTTCTGTTGAAAGTTGTGATTTTTCTTAATGTCTGGAGTGTTTAGGCTCCTAAGAAGGGATAAATAAGGAACATAAGGCTTAGATTCTTTGGGTTCTCTGAAAATTTTTGTCTTTTGTCGGCTTTCGGGTTCTCTTCCTCGTCATATTTCTTTCTCTTTCTCGATTTTGGATTTTAAATGCCTCTTTTAGGTACTTGAGAAGTTGCCATATGAATTCGCCTCTTATTTGGTCTGCTCTGTGTTTTGGGTTGGTGTTAATTTGTATTGATTTTCTTTGGGTTCTGCGATTTAAATAATTATGCTTGATATTTTTTCTTCCTTAATTGAAATAATTTTTTTTCCCTCTTTGGTGCCCTGGTTTTATTGTTCTTCCTCTTTAGTTTCTATCGCAACAGAAAATGGGACTAATACCCACATTTTATTCTATTAAGTCTCTGTGAAAGTAGAGATTTTGATGGATTATCGACCATCCTGTTAAAAGAGACAAAACTAGAGGTTTGGCATGGGTTTCTTCCTCCAAGTGTTCCTTTCGGAAAGGAGAAAGGGAAAATTGAGTTTGGATCTCTCTCTCTCTCTCTGGGTTTGTGTTGAGCTTTGGGCAATATATCCTTGCTTAATGGATGTAGTTTTTCGGTGCAGTTTACTGTAGACTTTTCTTGCTCTTCTGGGTTAGTTTTGTAGCCATTTGCTAAATCTATGCAAAAGAGAACATCGTGGGCTTGGAGGTTTATGTACGTTAGTCAGTAAACAATTTAATTGAAAATTTGGGGACTTGTAAAAAAAATTGGTGCTGTTTTCATTGATCTCTGTGACCTTTCTGTATTGTATTAGTATCTTTGACGGTTTCTTTCATTATCTTTTATCATTTTTGTGTAGAAAATATTTATATTATTTGTTTCGTTTTCAGCTTTTCTAAGAGCATGCCTATCTAAATTTTGGATTATTGTTATAGGATTTTCTGTCCCTTTTTTCTGCTATTCCGATTGGTAAAAGAAGCTCTTGTGTTCTCAGTGGTGGGGCTTGTTATATTGTATTAATTTTAATTTGGAAGCACAAACTTGTCCTCAGATATTACTTGAAATTTCTAAAATAAATTGTCCTACAAAATCCAAAACTTTTTTGAGACGTTTGGTATTTTTCAGACGAGGCCTTCTCTATTTTTTATGTACTTCAAGTCTATTTGATTTGATCATCAAGTATTCTTTTACTCTTGGTGATTCTATAGACAGACATCTGCACTGATGCCTTTTTGCTAATAACACTGTTATTCTCTTGTGTTCTTGCAGTACTCCTTTTCCAGATTCATGGAGCAAGATCAGAGCCAAGTCTTGGGGAAAACCCGGAAGAGAAAGCTACCAGAAGAAGATCATGGGATGCTGGGCTTATCCTTGGATGAGTTGAATCAAGACCTACTCGAAAGGGTCCTTTCATGGCTACCAACCTCAAGTTTCTGCCGCCTTCGTTCAGTGTGCAAAAGATGGAGTTCTGTTGCTGCCTCTGCAACTTTTCAACTTGCATGTTCGCAGGTTCCCTCCCGAGATCCTTGGTTTTTCATGGTAAATCCCCATCTGGACCAATCAATTGTCTTTGACACTACTGAAAAGAATTGGAAAAACCTCAATTACCCACTTCTCCTTCAACAAAATTCCGATTACAATTCCATTCCAGTTGCTGCGGCTGGTGGGTTGATCTGTTTCCGCACCTTTTCTGGTGACTTTATTGTCTGCAACCCAGTCACAGGTGCTTGCCGAGAACTCCCTTCAGTTGGTCTAGCCAGTCAAATTCCAAACCTCCAGGCCATTGCAATGATTTCATTTTCCAAGCACTCTTACAAACTGATATTAGTCTCAGGTGAACTCCCAAGTGTCTGCATCAGAGTCTACAACTCAGGGAAAAATTTGTGGGAAGACGATATTACTCTAAACCAAAAAACCAGGAACTTGCTAGAATCTGAATCAACTGAGGAAGATACTGTGTATTTCCTTAGTAACTCTGGAGATGTGGTGGCAACTAACATGCAGAGGAGCCCATCTAAGCAATACTCAGCAGTTGTAACTGTTAAAAATGGCGAAGAGATCATTTATTTCCTTAGCTCTTCAGGGACAATTGTGGCATGCAATTTAGCTCGGAAATGCTTCTCTGAGTACCCGCGATTGCTGCCAGTATTTTTCGAGTACTCAATTGACGTGATTGAGTGTAGAGGTGAGATGTTGGTGGTGGTTTTATCAGAGTTACTAGAAAGTGCAAGCCTCAGGGTCTGGAGGTTCTCTGAGGAGGAGCAATCATGGTATCAGATTGCAGCAATGCCTCCGGCAATGGCACACGAATATTATGGCAAGAAGGCTGATATAAACTGTGTCGGGTGCGGAGATCGGATTCTGATTTGTGTGAATTCCAGCGAGTTTAGTAGTTATGTCTTATGTGATTTGGTGGCAAATGAGTGGGCTGAATTGCCCAAGTGTTTTGTGAATGGGAATGCTAAGGAGTTCATGTCTGCCTTCTCGTTTGAGCCTAGAATTGAGGCTTGTGTATGAAAAAAACGGTTTGGAAAGAAAAGAGGTGGGAGAGTGAGGTGTTTGATTTATGTTTTTATTTATTTATTTTTAATTTTTTTGCCTTTTAATTTTTAGGGTTTTTCTTAGGGCAAGTGTATTAGCTCTTCTTCTTATTGCTGTACAATGGCCACCTGATATTGGCCTAAAGTTGAATGTAAATATCCTTCTAGTGGGTACATTAAGTTATGAATATTAAACTTTCAGGATTATTACTAATCTCTTAAAGAGAGATCTGCTTTGATTCTGGTTTATAGTGTCTGTGTATGTATGTATATATTAACAAGAAATTTTACCACTCCCCTCCCCACCCCCACCCAAAAAAAAAAAAAATCTCCAAGAACACAAAAAGGGGCCTCATTTTGAAATTAATATGAACCGAGTCCTCAAAGCTGGGGGAGGTATTGCCCTTTTATGGAATAATTTAAGACATTCTCCCTCGTCTTTAAACCTTCAAGATGAGAAAAAGAATCTTCTGTGGATTAATAGCTTTTGGATACCTTCCCTTGTCAATGTGGCTCCAACCCAAGATTACAGTTAAGGGGAAGGAAGAGTTATAATGCTTCCATTGAGGAATCTTTTTACGCTTTTGCAATAGATTCAATTTGCTCATTAGGGAAAGATGAATAAGTTTGTGTACCAAGCAATTAGGCTCTTCACATTGAAGGGTGCAATAAAATCACTTTAGGCTCTTTTGGTTGCAAGTTAAATAGCAGGAAAAGAGCAAATATGTTAGAAAATGGTATGGGCTACCACAGCAGCCGAAATTAAGAGCATTCGCATCCGGTTCTTTAAAATAGCTTTTTCTCTAAAGTAGAGAGCAAAAGGGTGAAAATCACAAAGCCAAAATTAAGAGCATTCACATCCCGTTCTTTAAAATAGCCTTTTCTCTAAAGTAGAGAGTAAAAATGGTGAAAATCACTAAAAAGTGTTTTACATCCTATTATGTATTTTGGAACAAAATATGCAGATAACTATAGTCACTCTCTAAAAGTAGAGAGTGACTGTAGCATTAGTCATTTCTTAAAATTATTTTTTTATTCTCATTTTGTTTGAAAATCATCAAGACCGGTCAATGTCTTTAAAAGTTGTCATTTAAAAAATAATATTTAAACAAATTACTCTTAAAGTGGGATGTATGGCCTATTGCAAAAAAGTTATCTAAAATATAAAAAAATAACATTTTTACGGGGCAAAATAAATAAAATTTGTTGTGCAAACGGCACCAGAGGGACTGACGCATCAGTACAAAAAGGTGATTTACACTTCTTGGGGGGCACTTATCACTTTTTGGCGCTGATGTGTTTGCACCCTAGTGTTGTTTGCACAATTCTCACGAGATTCGTTTTCACCTAATTTTTTCCCGATGTGAATGCTCAACACGGGGAACTTCCATTTTGAAACAATACTATGATGATCCTTCACTTGCAGCATATCTATCTCGTTTGAAAAATAGCAAGTGAATATGCAGTAAAGCCTCCCCAACATTTTTTTTTTTTTTTAAAACTTGAAGTAACCCATGATAGAGGACATCTAAACTCTAATGTTTATGGTAAGAAAAAAGAAAAAAGCCACTCAAACCATGCCATGGCATTACAATAAATTTAGCTATAAAAGCTATTAGAATACGTGTCCTAGCAAAATTTGGATACATTTGCTATCTATTCATCAAATTAAGATCCTTTTACATGACTATCATATGCATGTATAAATAGGTAAACATTAGATCTCATGAGATGAGATTGGTAATAGGATATCAAACACATTAGAATTTTTGTGGAGATCTAATAATCAGATTCTTGTAAACATGAAACATTTAGAATTGAAGATGAAGTGGGGCAAAAGGGTTGTTACATGTATGGTTATTATATGATAGACTGCTGTGATCTCAATCATTGAAATGAAACTCTGAGCTTACACATTTGTGAATTATGTAAATGCAGTAAATTAAAACGCGATAAAATTCCAACATCAAGATAAGTGTTGTTCATATCCATAAATTAGTCCTTAGACTTTAAGGATTTATATGTCACTAAGTTATCTTATTTAGATGTTTTGAGTTACCAACCAATTACATCATTCTATAACTATATCATTAGTATTAAATAAGGTATTTGTTATTTGTTAAGGTATAGATTCCCAAAGAAATATCCACTACTCCATATGGGAGATAATTTTAGGATAAACAAAATTTTACTAGACATAAAATTCCATATCTGATTGTATTTAGTGAAGAGTGTGTCAAATGATTTCTAGATATACCATTGTATGATAAATATGTTTGATTTGGAAACAGTTTTATAGAGAAATATTTTTTAATATCCACTTAATACATTATATTCATAAAAATGGTTTACAAATGATCAATGGTGTTAAAAAATGACTAAATTATTTTCCCAGGGATCATTAAGGAGTGTTGTATAGTGGAAGACCACATTTGTGAAACATGTGTAGGAAAGGGAGTCTTTGTTATTTTCTTTGAAAATTTAGTTGTACTGTCATTGAGATTTATTGCTTAGTAGTGTACCAATTATAACTTATTATAAGCTTATGATTCCCCTAACACCTTGTCTGCTTGCCATGGAAAGCTGATTTTCTCATGATTCTTGGCAAAATTTTCTCAAGAAAATCATTTTCAAGCAGTATGGTTGCCAAGAACCAGAAAACCTCAAGTTTCAAAATTCTCATGTATCTAATTATTTTCTTGTCTACTACCATACTATATTTCACACAACTCTTGCATGAAAATACTCCACTTCTCATGAAAATTGTAACACATAAGTTTTCTTTTTCTTTTACTTGACAAGCAAATAACTATAGGAAAATGATAGAAAATTACAATTTTTTTCTTTTCTTATCATTTTCTATTCATTCAAGGCATTCAGATAGGGCCTAGTTGGATTTTAATTAAGAAAATGGAGTGGCATAAGGGTAAGTTTTTCATTAGGATTCTATATACGTAGAACTCTTTGACTTTTTAATATCATATCCTTTATAAACTGTGGACCTCGATTTTTGCACGATGGATGGACCTCTTAGAAAAGTGATCCACTCATCATAGGTCTAACCCACACTGGTATGAAGTCGCCACCAACATTTTTAAAGATGTGACTGGACAACTATGTTTCGAAAACAAAATAATTTTATTTTTAAATTCTTTTGAAATGTCTGGCTCCATTTTAAACTGGTCGACTCAGGGATTCTGGGTAAGTGGTTCGATTATGGACCAGGGAAGGTGTTAGGCACCCT
>JAOXJP010232097.1:0-10526 GCA_025762735.1 Platanus orientalis | reverse complement strand
CACACGCACATTGGATTGCAGGTCCCATACCCCAACAGTTTTCGTTTAAGGGTATGGCAATATTTTGTTTTCATCCATGAGATTGGTGCCTCACTCCTATGCTCTTACTTTGTCCAAGAGAAATCTGCCCCTAAACCCAAATAAGAAAATAAAATAATAAAAGGTACCATCACAGAATTTATCTGTTCTGTGCCTGATATTAATGTTTTTTGCTCTGATTTCTGATCAGGATTCTACAGCTTAAAGCATTGCTCTACAATTCAATGATCTTGTTAAATGAGTTTTCTCTAATTCTATATATGCATTGTTTACTGTGGTCATCTGCCTACTAGATGCTAAGGCAGGATGTTTAGAATATCAGGTTTTAACCCTACTTGGGGGTGAGGCAGCTGCATGTGATGCTACGTAGAAATTACCGTCCCTATAGTATTTTGAAGTCATTATTCTCTTGGTAAAAAGGAAGGAAAAAAGAAGAAGAAGAGGCTGTGGCTTACTAAGAATCCTGTTAAACTCCAAGAACAATTTTATTTTATTTTTAATTTTTAACTTGCATGAATCAATTGGATTGTGTACTTATCGATTTTATTGGGTGAAATGGATGGACATGTTTGTCGATCATTTCATGTTCCATATTTTCTTTTCTTTTCTTTTTTATTTATTTTGCAACAAATTACATCAAAGATATATCCATCTTTAAAATTGAAGCAAGGGATATAAGATTTTGTCATTTTATATCTGATCACTTGATCTTGATCAGGTAAGCTGATTATTGTTGTTCTCATTTTATTATTTAATTAATTATATATCTGATACTGTAGTTTTCTGAGTTTACTTTTCTCCCTGCATTGCTGCAAATTCTTAGTTGGATTTTACTTTTTTATTTAGATTGATGGAGGCAAGAATTATTATGCTACTCCAGTAATGAATATAATGGTATGAAGTTAGATTTTTCACTTCATAAACTATTAAAATATATCAAGGGACTAAATAACCTATGGGTTTGTATCTGGACATAGATCAAAGTAGCTAAACCTCTGAAATGGTAGAAGGATAACATATGGGATGCAGATTCTAGAATTTAAAATAATAGGCAAGAAACACCCTTATGACTGTTGTACAATACGAACCACGAACAGAGGGCACTAAATGCTCTGCAGCTTTGCTAGTGTAGACGTTGATGGATGAAACCTTGCTTTCTGCAACATACCTCACTTAATGTTCTGAATTTTATTTGCTTCTAATTAAGGGGCACCAAATTCTCTTTGTTTGATTGTTCACAGTTGTGAAGTAATGAGACTTCACCGTCTATTGATTAGGGGTATCAGCTGTTTGAGTTATTTGGCCAACTCAATTTTTTGTGCTGTTGGTGCTTAGCCGCTGACTGGTCCAAAACCTTGTGGCTTACCCTCCCTCCCTTCGTGAAGGAAGTCAGCTGCACTGATTTCATCTTTGCTCATTTTTGGCCTCTGATTCTTCGAATTTTCGCTGCCTGGGAGAATCAGAGATTAACTAGTTTCATATAGTTTCATGTTAATCTTACTCAAGATTTGAAAAGTTTTGTTCCCTTCAATTTGAAGGTAATACCTGTATTGTTAATTAACAAGCTTTCCTTTAATTGGCATTTAAGATTCGAGAAGGGCTGCACTATAATCCTTATTTTCCTGGTGGAGCAATAGCTATGCCCAAAATGCTAATTGATGGTGCTGTTGAGTATGAAGATGGTACGCCTGCAACGGAGGCTCAGGTAAATTATTGAATTCATCCAGTCCATTGTTTTGGGTAAGAGCTCTTTACTTAACAAATACGTAGATTAGTATCCAAATGTCTGGGACGTCAGATTTCTTTTCACAATGTTGGTGCAGATGGGGAAAGATGTTGTTACATTTTTGTCTTGGGCAGCAGAACCAGAAATGGAAGAGAGGAAACTGGTAAATTTCTGAACATGTCTCCATCAATGGGCATCTTAAATAAAAATAACTATTCTTACATGTGAACCTTTAAATGTAGATGGGATTCAAATGGATATTTGTACTCTCACTGGCACTTCTCCAAGCTGCATATTACCGTCGCTTGAGGTGGTCTGTTTTGAAGTCACGAAAGTTGGTCCTCGATGTTGTCAACTGATCTCCTCTCTGCATTCACATAATCCTTACGCATTTGGGAGAACTTAAACTGGCAATAATGAGTGTAGATTATCTAAATTTGTTGTTTGCGTCTCAAGATGGCCCAGAGAGGCAGTGGTGAATGGAGAGACCCGAGTCCCCATTTCAACTATTTTTTTGAGGGAGAATAAACTCTGCTCATATTCATGTTCATGAATTTTGTGAAAATTTTTCTTATTCCAACTTCTGAAGAGGATGGAGTACCTGGCTTCACCGTGGTTTTTTTTTTTTTTTTTTTTTTTTTGTGTTTGTGCAATTGAGATCCAAGGTAATATTTCATCTATATTTAGTTCAATCTCTATCATGTCATGGCACGAGGTTGATATTAAAAGAATGATTAGTCCATTTTTTTCTTTAATAAATTTAACATGTATCTTGTAGAAGTATGGGACTCATACAATTAGGATATCCATATAGCTCAGCTGTTCATATCTGTTTGCTGCACCGCCACCTTTTGCGGGGCTTGGCTTTTGTGTGCACTGTATTTGTGCACCATGTGTGTGCAAGGACTGGCAGTGCTTGCATCAGCACCGAAAAGTGATTTACACTTTTTGGGGTGCATGCTTATCACCTTTCGGTGTTGATCCAAGCGTTCTCAAGTCACTGTACACACATTGTATACAGATTTTGTGTGCACAGAAGCCAAGGGGCCTTTTGCGTGAGGCATATAGAGAGCAGACCCCCAGGATTTGGCTCTGACCCCTTTATTAAACAACTGAGGTCCACCCTGCATCAGGGGTTGACACGTTAGAGCCAAAAAGTGAAAAGCATCCCCCAAAAAGTGTAAGCCACTTTTTTGGTGCTGATGTGTCTGCTCCTGATGCAGGGCAGACCTTAGTCGTTCATTAGGGGTCTGCACCGGAGAGATCTGATCCTCTGTGGCAACAACGAGAAAAAAGAAACATCTTCTGGGTGTTTGAGTAAATTGCATACATGACAAGCCCAAAAGCTTGTTTCGGCATTATCTTTTGACATATTTGTTTAGTAGATGAAGTAAAGATACGTTGCAAAGCCTTGAATTAAACAAATGGAGTTTTGTCTAAATTACCAACAAATACAAGAACTGCTTCCAAGCATCTTTTATTTCTTTGTTAAGTTTTAACTACCCTTCAATAAAATACCCGTTTTATCAGAATCAATAGAAATTTCGACCTTAATCTATCAATTATGAGAAAGAATTAGACTTCACATTAGTTCTTGAATCATGATAATTTCATGACTAACAAGAAAAGAAAGGGGAGGGGCGGGGGGAGGGAATCTCTTAAAACTTAATTTTATTGCAGTTGCATTCCATTTGCTTTCATTGCTAATCATTGTTCTTAGAAAGGGGACTCTAAAAAATAGAAGGTTACCTCAATTATGATAGTCTTTCTTTAATCAATTTTTTTTTGTTTGATGAATTCTTTCTTTCTTTCTATCTTTCGTTAATCAATGGAGAGGAGCATATTCTTTAATTTCTTGGAATTCATTTTCTGCAGAAATTATCACTTTGAGATGCACCCAAAATTGATTCTAGTAGAATCGGATTCTAGAATCCAAACCAAATGCCTAATTATCTCTGTTACTAATCTTTTGTGGATTTTGGGAACATTTTGGCGTTCCCAACAGTCCACTCGTTTTTGTTTGATTCCCAGTAAATCTAAACAATAATCAAAACTTCTTTCACTTTATTTTTTGAATCTACTCTAAGCCATGATTAATCAACCTAACTTATCTGCTTATCATTTGATGTACTTAGGGAATGAGACTCAATCTATTTACCATATTTTTGTTTCACTCGTATCACTAAGCTGGTTTAGTTCATCAATCTGAATGATGAATATAAAAATAAAAATGTATTCAACTTCTTATCATAAAAGAAAGTGAAAAGGTTCGAGTCCTATTTCACATTATTATATTGATATGATGGCTACCTAAAAAAGATGTTTATAAGTCAATCCATATCCTAATATAACAGTAATTGGAACTGTACTTGAAATGGCAATCCATAGGAAACACCTATCATAAGATCATTTAGAACAAGGGATAAAAAATAATGATTGATTTTTTGGAATTGATATGAGTGCTATAGATGGTCCAATACTGAATAAACAAGTATCTATAGACGGGAGGTCGTCTTTCAAAAGTAGTTTGACCCCATCAGCTAAAAAAAATTCATGCATGCATAGGTCCAACATGTTCTTGTATCCTTGTAGATATTTCTCTATCAAACCATATAGTAAACTACATAGAAAGATATATTTATTATTTGATCTATATCATGACATAATCTAATAGAAGCAAATTTGAGATGCAATCCAAGAAAAAAAAAAGAGAATTTACCGAGGTCATCGGGACCAAGGTGATACGAATTATGCTGCCTTTGGCTATCACTTGGAATGAAACCATTTCATTTTGGTTCGCTATTGTACATGATGTGTACGAATCTCAACCAAAATGGATTGATTTCCATTCATCACAAAAATATGAATGATACTATAAATTTATTTCATTTTATAAAAAGCCTAAGATGACTTCATCCTAATTTTAGTTGACAAATCAATATGAATCTAAATTAGTTCATTTTAAACCATCACCTTATTGCTTGAAATGTCATGGGAATTTCAAATGAAATGATTTCATTACAAGTGGCAACCAAACACAGCCTAAATTAATTACTTAATAAATAGATACAACTGCTATAGATGATTCGATACTCTGGACATCTTCCGGAGAAAAAACCTCTCTGCAATGTAGTTTGGCCACATCTGCTAGAGCTTTAAGAATTCCTGAAGTGCCGATGATGTATACAGGTGCAGCATGTTTTTGCATCCCTGTAGAGATTTCTCTTTCTAACCATACAATAAATAGTACTCTTATTGTGATTCTTGGACTAAAAATAAGGATCAGCAACAATATGAGTCCTTGGGCCTCTTTAAGGATTCTAATCTATAGAAGAAGAAATGATAACTTTTGCTGCACCAATTATTAGTTCAATAATCAACTTCTCCCATAACAAATCCTAGACCACCTACAATCATTTTAATATCAGACAAGAATTGATAGCTTTTATTTGTGCTGCAGCAATTATAATTTCAATGATCAACTTCGCACATAATATCCATGCTACCTAGTATCATCTTAATATCACTCATTTCAATCTTTTAATTAGAGCCTGTTTGGCAGCCACCAGTAATGTAATCATTTCATTTGAGTTTCTAAAGGCATCAATAGCCATGAGGTGATGGGTTTGTAATGAACTAATTCAAACTTATACTGATTTGTTAACTACAATTAGAAATGAAGTCATCTTAGGTTTTTCTATAAAATGAAATGACTAATGTTATCAAGCATAAATCAATGCAACTCTGAATGGTTTCATTACAAACCATCCCATTGTGGCTACAAAAGCCTTGGGAAACTCAAGTGAAATGATTACATTACATGTGGCTGCCAAATGCAGCCTTAGTTAATTGAAGAATTTGCAAATTGATAGAACTTGGTGGATGAATACCACTGGGTTTTGAGGACTGTATTCCTTTCTACGGTCATGCAATTCTTTTATATTCATTTCAACAGTAAAAAAGAAAAAAAAATGCTTAAATATGATGGTTATAAATCATCCGGTCATGCTTTCACTGTGAATTGGGCACCATAGGTCTCTTTCCTTTGAACATGTGATACAGTGGTGTTATAAGGCCCAATGTTGTAATAAATAAAACAATGAAGAGTCCGTGGTTAGATTAGAGGATTTCCTCTCTTCCTCCTAAGGATGAGAACCAGATCAATTCTGATATAAATCACCCGTCTCTTCACTTCTTGATGCAGATTTCATCGTAGGTGAAGATCTAACAAAATTCTAGGCGATTTCAGACAAACAAGAAGAGAATCAATGAAGCTTAGAGCTTAAGAAATCCTAGGTTTCAGATGAAGATCTAAACAAGGAAGACAGAGAGAGAAAAGAGCAAGAGAATAAATCAGAGAGCCCTGAATCTAGGGCAATTTGTATTTGTCGTCCTTCTCTAAAACCCGTATTTATTAATACCGATTAGATACACTAGTGCTAGTTATGGTAATTAAGTTAAAAACTGGAGGCTATTTTCTTTAAAGACATGGGATTGGGTTTGACGGGTAATATTACTACCTAATATCGATAATGCAGAGGCTCTATAAAAATGTTCTATGATAAAAAAAAAAAGTGTCTATAGTGCGTATGGTGAATGATAGTTGACAGATGTTGTTTTTGGGGTTTAAAATGTCCAAAAAAGTGTTCAGATGAAATATCAGGTAGGGGTGGCAATTCGTGTTGGTGGGTCGGGTTCGTGTCGTGTCGAGATAAGGTTATATGACTATATGGCTCAATCCTAACCCGACCCATTTATTAATCGTGTCAAAGCGGGTTAACCCATTTTGACCCAAAATACGTTTATAATCAATCCTCACCCACTCATTTTGTGTTTGGTTCGTGTTGGGTTCACGTGTCAGGTTTGCGGGTTATGCGGTAATTCATGTTGGTGGGTTATATTTGTGTCATGTAAAGTTAAGGTTATATGACTATATGATTCAAACCTAACATGACCCTTTTATTAATTGTGTCAAAGCTGGTCGACCTGTTTTGACCCCAAACACATTTATAATCAACCCTAACTTGGTTATTTCGTACCACCCCTACTTATATCAGGTGGTAAGCAACAAAAGTTAGAAAGAGAGAAAATAAGATAAGTTTATAAAAGCCAATTTATCATCTAAGAGTGATGTGTCAAAACACTATAAAATAACAAACAAAACAATAAAAAAACTTATAATGTTTTTTGCGTCAATTTATGTTGACGTGAAAAACATCATTTAAAAATTTATAAAATAATTTATAATGTTTTTTACATCAACTTAAGTTGACGCAAAAACATTATTTATAAATTTGTAAAAAATAATTTATTATAGTTTTGGTGTCAACTAAAGGTGACGCATAAAACCTTATTTGCAAATTTATAAAAAATATATATATAACAGTTTTTACATCAACTAAAGTTGATGCAAAAAGCAATATTTGAATTTATATAAGTTTTGGTGTCCACTTTAGTTGACGCGAAAAACATTATTTCCAAATTCAAGTTGAAACAGATTTTGTGTCAACTAAAGTTGACGCAGAAAACATTATTTGGAAATTTATCAAAAATAATCTATAATAGTTTTTGCGTCAACTAATGTTGACATGAAAAGCACTATTTGTAAATTTAAAAAAATATAATTTATAATACTTTTGGCGTCAACTGAAGTTGACGTGAAGAATATCATTTATAAAATGAGTTATAATTCTTTGATTTGCTTTGCTTTTTTGCGTCAAGGGGGTGGTATTGAGGTAAACTTTTCACGTCAACTTCTGAAGTTACCACAAAAAATATGATTTTTTAGCGTCAACTTTTTAGTTGATGTGAAAAGGTTGCTGCTAAAAATACATTTTCTTATAGTGATTCCAATAATTCCATTAAAGTGCAATTTCAAAGTCAAGTATTTCAACTTAAGAAAAACAAAATCAAGTGAACCAAGTCAAGAAGGTACCATTATGGTGTTTCTTGAAGATAGCCGAGGCCACCTACTTGATGAGCAAAGGAATGTGTCAAACTACTATCATGATACAACCAAGTTCAGATTTAACTCTTCTCTATAAAGGCTTGCACTACCTAGAGAGACATATGACACCTCCTTAGAAAATATATTATCCTTAAGAGTTGGGTGTTCAAAATGTGCAAAAAAACTTGGCCAATTTTTTTGAAAAGGTTGGTAGGGTCTTCCCTTATTAGGTTGATTATCATATATGAACGTGAGTTAAGAAAGTAAGGGTAACACCTTCGATCAAGTGAACATTCCCCTACAAGATCACACTTGAATTGAGGTGGTTTTGAATCCAAGGATTCAAAGCAAAACTCCCAAAATGAACTGTTATTCCAAGGATTCTAATGGGTTTAGTATCCGACAACACAAACCAAAAAAAGAAAAAAGAAAAATAAAGGAGATAGGTCATTTGTGATGGTTGTTTTTCTCATTTCTCTTTTCACTTTTCTATCCTTAGTTTGTTCTATGTTTTTAGTCCAATTCTTTCAATACTAGCCAAGTGGGTTTGAAACCTACTTTTCATCATGTTATAGTGATGATGGACTCCAATCCCATATCACCAACCATCCATACATGTCCTATTTTTGGTGGATATCAATCTGGCATTTTTTGGTGATTGGATCTCTCCTAAAGCAAGTTGATGGACTTGTATGGTTTGAAATGTGTTACAAGCTCCGTTATGGTATTTTCTAGCTATCGTCTCATTTGCAACCCAATGAGCCATAATTGCAAATCTTTGTCTTGAATCAATCCAATTACTTGCGAACTGTTAGGTTTATATTAAATGAATACACTATTCTGTGAACAAGTTATATTCATTTCATATAAATAAAATACTCAAATTGATATGAAACAAACCACTTACTTGGCTGGACGATTTGACAATAAATCATACCCGTAATTGATAAGGCTAGTGTTTGACACTATGTCCTTAAGACAGATTCATCCCTCGTACTAGTGCTAACGGTCAATTCGGACATCTGCTTCTCAGGATACAATGATCTTCCACACACAAAAACAACATTATAATTTGTGTGTCTGGCGAACCAACTTGTGTTGTACCTCTTTCTTACACTAACACTGACACGAATGTACTATGACACTCTTAACTTGACCGAAAATTGAATGCATGAAATGAATGAGAGACCTCTTATTTATAGATTTTTCGTGTCTATTCGGAACATGTGTAGGGACACAACCTTTGATTCCAAGTAGTCACAAATGACCAATAGTTGCAATCTAGTAACCACCAACACATCCATACGGAACGGACATGTATGAAAGGGAATGATTTAATAGATACCTACATGTTTGTACGGAATGGACATGTGTCCATAGGTGTGATTTAATAGCCACATGTGTGTTTATTCGGCCCAATAGACACACCCCCACAAGGGCAAAACTGTAAAACCTGTTCAAATGGACATGTCCCCAAAGGTATAGCTGATTTTGGGAGAAAGCTACCAACTTGCCCGGTTCAGTTTGGCGCGTGTGTGTTTAATTATTGGTCTGGTCTATGTTGGCTAGGTCTTCCCCCATCCACAAAACAACAGGGCCCCTTGGGGCCCAAACTTCTGTTCAACGGTAGTATACATGAACACATAAATTTCTGGACTAGTTCATGTGGGACTATTCAAATTTCACACTTTTACCGGTGATCAACTAGGCACTTTTGGAGACAATTTTTCATTCACCCATTGACGGTTTTGAGCATCCAACAATATGGTGTTGTTTTCTGTGAACACAAACCTATGTGGACCCATCTTAAACGACAAATGGGTCTTACTTTTATTTTGGCTTAAACATAACTACTTGATAAGATTTTGCATAGAAAAATATGGGTGTTTTCAAAACCGTTTCCAACACGAATTGCCCTGACTATTCCAATCACAAACTTACTTAAGTCAACATTGGTTTAGCTACAAATCCATCCCATAATGGACCCATTGTTTGCGACTAACCTGAATTATGCTAGAACTCATCCAAAGTACTGAAAAAGAATGTTATGAGCCTGTACATGTGTAAATGTACCTCGTTGCATCACCACTAGACAACGAGAGAAAGAGCTCTCCAAAATACATAAGAGGATGTGTGGATTTTCACTTGCAAAAAGAAAGCAAAAATAAAAAATAAATAAATTCTTTACACCCAATCTTGGGTGTGTTTTTGCTTTTTCACATGTCGTATATAACGTCTGACCCAATCTTGGGTGTGTTTTTGTATCCGCTCCTCTTATCTAATGCTCCTCTCCACAGCCTATCAGGGGGTGGGCACATCAGCGCCGACAAGTGCTATGCGCACCTCCAAAAAGTGAAAATCACTTGTCGGCGTTGATGTGTCCGTCCCTTGACAAGGGGCAGAGAGGAGCATATACAATCCATCCTCGACCCAAGATGGTCGCCGGACGCTTTTTTGCAACGGGAAATCCGCCTTTGGGAGGGAGCACATAGCTGAAATTTTGTTTAAAATTTTCCAAATTTATGATGTGGGACTATTCACTAAAAACAAAATTTTTGAAAACGCTGAAACTTATTTTGGAAACTACATCTACCCAAAAAGAAAAACTTGAAAACGACGAAACAGGGACTCTGTTTTATACTTTGTCTTCGTTTTCAACACCCAGTTCCACATACGGATGCCCCTGCCAAAATTAGGGCAATGTGTCAAAAATCCAGTTGCGAATGTGGGATACATGCCATTGTATCAAAGTTTTGTAATATATATATATATATATATATATATATATATATATATATATATATATATATATAT
>JAOXJP010232096.1:0-10526 GCA_025762735.1 Platanus orientalis | reverse complement strand
GTATATATATATATATATATATATATATATATATATAATCAAGCTTCAAAATTAGCAGCAAACAAAAATATGACTTATCAATATGCAAATCAATAATTGTATCATGTAAATTTTACAACAAAAATTTATTTCTAATTAACTAACCATTGATATGAATAATCAATCAATTTATTATTACAATGAACTAAGAATAATCTTACTGTAAAAGAGAAAAATATATCTGCAACCAATGAAACAATAAACAATAAAATAAAAATTAGAATGATCTTATCTATTTATGTTGAGGCATGTCGGTAGACATTATCCTTGATAGTATTTGTCTCCCTCTATTCTGATGTAGCGGGGTACTCTGGCAATCATCCCAGGATTAATCAATGACACAATCTTCTTGAACCCACATAGTATGAGAAGATCAACAATGAATGGCAATATATAAGGTTCCAATTCAAAAAGAAAGAAAACTCAAAGCTAATAGAAAGATAATATTGTGAAGAAGGTTGCATAAAGATGTATAGAGTTCTTGATTGTTAGTTTTCTAAAGCTTTTTCTCTCTATTCGACAAGAAGGTTGGCTCCTATTATATAGATCATGAATAGACCTGCTCTCTCCTCAACTGGTATCTTCTACCGGTTATCTCCTTATGAGGATCTTTAATGGATAATTATAGCCAATGTTCCCCTTCCAACGGGTAGTAGTTCTCAACATGCCTCTTCCAACGAGTTTTTTATTCTTATCCATTGGGAATGATAGTAGTTTAATATAATAGAAACTCTAAGTATAAAAATAAATAAATAAATAGAAAAGAAAAAGATGATGTTGTTAGCGTGTGAGCACACACATGCACACGCACACTACATCACACCTTGACTCGGCTTGGTTTGGTTTGGTTTGGTCGGTGCACATGTATGATGCAAACAAAGAACCCAACACACTCTCTCTCTCTCTCTCTCTCCCATGGGATCCATAAGGTTCTTGCATTTACTTATATAGTGGAAGAAGTTCTTCTCCTCTTCCAATGTGGGACTAAACATTCCACATACAAAGAGAGTAAAGTGATTTGGTTTATTTGGTTCAAATTAAAGTAAAACTTACATTTCCCTCCAATATATTCACAAAAGACAATGATAAATATTTTATGACTAAAGTAATATGTCAAACTTGTAAATAACAAAAACCAAGGGGTTAGTCCTAAAAATTCAATATTTTGAATCTTCAAGGTTCCAATCTAATGAATACAATATCCCCTCCCCCCCACAAATTCAAAATATTAAAACAATTGTAAAGAAAACAATAATTCAATTTGAATTGGAACCAACAAAAACAAATGCAATGATTTTTTAGATTTTGAATCCTTTTAACTTCTAAGTTTGTTACACGCATCCCATTTTCTCAAACATTTCTATTTTATAATTATTTGACATTTTTTCGCCTTGCATCATTTTTGGTATTCATGAACGCGCTCTAGTGAATTTGTTTAATTTCTCATAGGAAGAGACTCTACTTTCAAACTCACATAGGTGAATTCATCTGGTGTGAATTACAACTAACTGCAACACCCTTAAGGGCTATGAACTCAATAAGAGTATAATAACTCAACCTTATCTTCATTGTAGTTCATGTGTTGTCAACACCATAAGAAGGGACTCAGTGCTTAAGCTCTTTTGATAGTACTCTTCAAATTATCCTATTCTCATAATTCATTAGGTACACTTTAAATTTGCATAAAATCTAATGGAACAACTAATATTATCGGCTATTAGCTATATGAAATAGACTTTTATAAGTTCTTGAATAACATCATCACCTGCACCAACCATTAGCTCAACACTCATGGAGATCTTTCCACAATGATGCACCATGCGAATATACTTTGTGCCATGGATTTGGGCTCAAGTTTATAAAATGTTTAAGTTCTATTATGGCTACAAAATGCAAGGCTGAGAGTTTAGCATGGTAAATACATGCGTGCATGTTGGAAGCGTTTCACCCACAAGATTAATAAATGAGAGAAAAAGAAGAAATAAGCAAGAAACAAATGAACACGATGATATACGTGGTTCGGCAAGATTTCCTACATCCACAGGGCCGCAAACGGGGATCTTTTTCTTCAATAATCAATGAGAAATACAAGAAAATACAATGATGTTTTCACTCTCTCCTCTTAGCCCAACCCTAAGAACCCCTCAAGAAATAACCCTAAAGCTCATAAAAGACCATAGACGTGAATACATCAAAAAAGACAATTGTCTATATATTATCATCTTCTTATAAGGTTCCTAAAAGGAATAGAATTAGAAAACTCAATCCTAGAGAAACTAGGATTCACACATTAAGAGATGAAGAGTTAGACAACTAATTCAACATTCTCCCACTTGAAGACTAGTTTCTCCTACAATGAAAAAAACCGTTCTCGAATACTTCTTCCCAATGTCACCGATCACTAGGTAACAACAAACTCGAGAGAAGTACGACAACATACAAATTCTGCCCTTGTAATAGGCTTTGTCAACATGTCAAGTACATTGTCATTGGTATGAATCTTCTACAATGAGACATTTTTATCTTTCACAATGTCATGAACAAAGTGATACTAAACATCAATGTACTTGGTTTGAGCATGGTTTGCTAAGTGCAAAATGCTCTAACTGTCACAATGAAAAATCATTTTCTTTTGTCTAATCCCAAAATCTTCAAACAGCCTCTTTAATCAAATTACTTCTTTACATGTTTGTGTGGCTGCCATGTACTCGGCTTCTATTGAAGAAAAAGTTACCATAGATTGCAACCTCAATATCCAACCCACTACACCATTAACTAAAGAGAACACGTTACCAGTGGTTGACCTTCTTCTATCTCAATCGATCTCCTATAAATTCCATATCTACATAACCAACCAATTTTAAGTCTTAACCGCCATAAAAAATAGCAGCATCTGAAGTAACCCTCAAATAATGAAAGATCCACTTCACAATAGTCTAATGATCTCTCCTTAGGTTAGCCATATACTTATTTACTGCTCCCACTGCTTATGCAATGTTTGGTCTAGTAAGACTTCTTACCGCAAGAGAATATGACACTCGAGACATTAGACTATTTTGGTCCAATACAATATCAATTTTAAGTCTTCTTGTTTCGCTTTGGTGCTAGGTGATTGTTTGAAAGACAACATACAACCAATAGGAAGTGGAGTATTGATTGGTCTGACATTCGACATATTGAAGCGGCACAAAATCTTATCAATATAACTCTTCTGAGTCTAGATAATTTTCCTGTTCTTTTTATCTCTTTGTATTGTCATCCCTAGTATTACATTTACTACCCTCAAATCCTTCATATCGAATCCCCTTACCAATTAAGTTTTTAATGTTGCAATGTCACATTTGTTAATCCCCACCACAAGCATGTCATTGACATAGAGTAATAACATAATGAACCCACCATTACCACTATCATAGATAAAGGCACAATAGTTAGCTTCACTTCTATGAAATCTCAGGCTTACAATGAAGGAATCAAATCATTTATACGAACAGATTGGCTCTTGTGTTAACCCATATAACAATTTGCTTAGCTTGTAAACCAAATTCATTTTACTTTTTTAATAAAGCCTTTAGGTTAAGTTATATATATATATATATATATATATATATATATATATATATATATATATATATTCTCATCAACTATTTTATGCCAAAAGGCTGTTTTAAACCATTCTCCATTTATGTAAACTTCATAAGTTTGTTAGTCACTTCTCAAAAATTTTCATTTTATAGTGATTTGACATTTTTTGGTCTTGCATCATTCTTGATTTTCATGGACACTTTAGTTCCCTGTTCAACTTCTTATATGAAGTGATTCTATTTTCACTCACATAAGTGAATTCATCTAATGTGAACTGCAATTAACTACACCACCCTTAAGGGCTATGTATTCATTAAGAATATATTAATTAACTCAACCTTATTTCCATTGTAGTTCATGCACTGTCAACATCAAAATGAGGGGCTCTAAACTTAAGCTCTTTTGACAGTGTTCTTCGAGTTATCCTATTCTCATAATTCATCAGGTCTATTTTGAATTTACATAAAATCTAATAAAAGTGATATTATCGGCTATTAGCTACATGAAATAGACTTTTATGAGTTCTTGAATAACATCATCATCTACATTGACCATTGGCACTCAACACCCATGGAGACCTTTCCACAACGATGCAGCATCTTGCGAATACACTTTATGTCATGGGTTTGGGCGAGTTGATAAAAGGCTCAAGTTCTATTGCGGCTAAAAGCAAGGCTGAGTGAGTTAAAGCATGGTGAATACATCCTCCGTGCAAGGTTAACAGGAGAGAAGAAACTTTTGTAATTGAAATGATGAATGCCACTCATCATGTTATGTCATATGTCACTAAAAATTAGGTGGGAACGAATCTTGTGAGAAACTGTGAACGGCATCATGGTACGGACACATCAGTGCCGAAAAGTGATAAGTACCCCCCAAAAAGTGCAAATCACTTTTCGGTACTGATGTGTCAGCCCCTCTGGTGCCGTTTTCACGGTTCTCATGAGATACGTTCTCACATAATCTAAGCCCATCCCCCTTAAGGATATGAAATTATGTCTTTGATCTTTTTTGTTTATTTTTGAGTTCTTAAGATTACATTATTTTTAAAATAGATTTATGTTTGCAAATATAATCTCATGCTTTATGTAAAAACAATGTAAACTTGATTCAGGATCCTCTCCTGCAAAAATAAGAGAGGCATAAAGAATACCTTTTCTCACCACATGTCACAACCTATTTGATGCAAGAGGAGAGGGGGCTTCCCTTGTTTCTACAAGAGAGAATCTGGCATCTGTTCATGTGAGTCGATGGCAGAATAATAATAATAATAATAATAATAATAATAACAAAACCAGTTAAACCTTCCACCTTAATTTTGTGAAGTTTGACCTCTAATAAAGTGGAACCCTAAATCACCAATCAGGGTCAGATGTACCCTATGCTGCCTTTGAAAGATTATTATTATTATTTAAGTCCTTTGAAAGATCTTATCATCGCCATCCCTAAAAAGGGAAATCCTTTTAGGAACAACATGGGTGCAGTGCAATGAAATTTTCAATCCAATCCTGCTGATGACAACTCAATGGCACCCACACTTGCTCATTCTAAACCACTTCCCTTCTAAATACTAATATTTATCAACAATTGTTGCTTACTTTGTATATTGACATGAGATACCCTTAAACGCCTAACATTTTCCATTAATAATATGTTATACAAACATAATATATATGTAATCATATAAATTGTTCTACGGATTTCATTATTTTTGTAACAGAACTTAATTATTTTTAACACATTTAAATTCCATATATATTTTGTTTGGTATTAGTAAATGTGTCATGTACTCATTAGTCATAATTTAATAGAAATACAGAATTTTTGTTTTGCCTTGTCAATCTTAAAACCATTCATACATTATCCTATTAATCACTTAAGTATAAACAAATATCTTTATTTATCTGTCATGAAAAGGCATCTAATGAATTTTTTTTTTCAATTATCTTTTATGCTCGATCGCAACAATATAATATTCAAATTTTCTTGTGATTGACTTAATTGGTATGGTCGTAATGTATTGACTTATTCAAAAAAAAAAAAAAAAATGCCATCAATAGACTAAATTAGGTCGATACCGATTCTATCATTTAGACGTGGGTGGATACGTAAGTCTTACTTGTAGACCATTACATTTTAACAACAACATTACAAAATCAACCTTCTAATAAATAATATTTAATTAATAGGGAAATAATCTCAACTACTAATTGCCTCTTTGGAAAATCAACTTACTTCCATATTACATAAATAAAAATAGCTAGCCAAATTTTGCCAACAATTTTTTGATGATGTATATTATTAGTTATTAGAATAAAGAACTAATAATATATACTATAAAAATAACATTTATGTCCAGTTGTGTGCTTACAACCAAATATTGTATAAAGCTCTTGAAGCTTCTATGAATATTTAAAACAAAAGACCTCAATTATTGTGTTTATGCCTCATATATTTTTCATTGAAACATTATTTCTTCTAGTGGAAGGAATATTTTATGAATAAAAAATCTGGGAAACTTAATTTGTGATAATAGTTAATAAATATTGTATTTAACTATTATTATCAATTAGAGAGTGATTAATTTAAATACTCAATTTCAATAAAGTGTAATAAAAAGTAATCAAATTTAAAATAAATAAACAACTAAGCAAAATTGAAAGAATGCAAAATAGCTATTTAGGAAGTTTTAATAGTCACACTCTTCTAATGGGACTTTAAGCCCCGGGTGACTATACACATTAATGCTTCAATATAAATGGTTGAAAATTAAAGAATTACATACTCAAAAGGATTTCTATGATATGTCGAAAAACATCCCGGGATTATTTACAGCACAAAGGGCTGTGCAGTGCCTTCAGTGCACGACATCTCAGATCAAAATAGACGAGAGTTTTAAAATATGGAACTCCCACCTGCTTTGGCCAACGTGTCCTGCACTGAGTGGCACATGAATTTCACAGCAGTGCTGTAGATGATCCTCTCTAGTAGTAAGATATCAATGAGGATTTAAAAAAAAGGAAGAAAATGTTCTGTGTGATGACAAAGTGTCTGTAGTGTGCTTATGGTGAATTATAAGTTGACACATACTGTGTTTGGGGTTCAAAAAACTGTTTAGCTGTAAAAAAAAGTAACATCAAATTCAAAAAAGCATCATGTGTCAATCAATAACATGCCTACATATACCTATGTCAACACAGACAATCATTTCCCCTTAAAAAATACCACTCAATGTCTAGGTTTTAAATAGAACTGTAATGGTCATTGCTATAGGTATCCATGACTTTATTTACTGTTACAATGGTTATAATGATCATAATTATGGCAGTCACTTTTTTTTTTTTTTATAATGAATTTATATATTTTAGTATTTATAATAACCAACATGATTAAATCATTTTAATTTAATATAATAACTTTACTAACAGGAAAAATAATGGGACAAGGACAATAACTATTGTTAGCAGCCATTATTTTTCTTAGGTTATCTAACAACATGATGTAACACTCTTAAGCTTAGCACCCCAGTGCTATTAACGATTATAACGGGCAATCTAAAAACTATACTTGTAGATATACATATGTAGGGTATATCAATAGAGAATCAATACCAATATATCTGATAATATTTTTTTTATTAGTGTTATTGAATAATATTTAAGCATAATATTATACAGCAATAATAACTGATAGTTCCTATATAAATAAAGAAAAATAAGAAATTAAAGTACAAATTATAAAGGTGGTATACGTGACATCTTTTACAAATAAATGAAAGTTTTACTCTCATTTCCATTGAAATCCATTTTGAAAAAAGGCTTTCAAGTAATCTCATAAAAATATTGCAAACTATGGTTTGATACATTGTATAGAGTACCTTGTATAGAGTGTGGTAGAGAGCAATTTATATTACCATTGTAAGTGATTTGGCATGACTACAAGGTTTAAAACAACATAAAAAGCATTGTTTATATTAGCATTTCAAAAATAAGATACCATATGCCAAGAGATTCTTTTTATAAATTTTGAAATAAAAAGTCATTGGTAAACATAAATGTCACCACTTTAACAAGTACTATAAATGAGAAATAAATTAGTAAACAAATCATAGTGATAATTTCTTTTTAGATAACCACATGGGCTAGGGCTGCAAATTATCCAAAAAAAACATTCGCTTAATGTGGTTTTGGTCAATTTAAAGTGAATACCTAGATCTGATCTGGAAATTAGAACATCTATATTCAGTTTAAGTATATATAATACTATATATATACTATATACATACATAATAATAGCTTTTCTTTTCACAATATAGTTTTGTTAGGTTATACTGTCATAGTTTTTTGTGGGATCACTTTATGGACTTTAGATATCTGGACAGATATCCAGGTATTTATTAAGTAAATGCCCTTGAAAATGCATCACTTTTTACATACTCATCAGGTAACTGGATATTCTTAACAAAAAAAAAAAAAAAGGTAACTGGATATTTGAATCCGATTCGATATCCAAGGTTGTTAGTATATTCCTGACCGTATCCAATTCGTTTGCAGCCCTACTATAGGGCAGCTAATTAGTGTATCATGATGGTACAGGACTTCAACATAAGCCAGAGAAACAAATGCCAGCCAATGCAATACTATGGAATTGTCTATACTGGTAACTTCTTTCTAGAAAAGGTAATGCCACAACCACCCATGAAAGGGAAAGGATGTTCTGTCCAGGATTTGGTGTCGAGGATGTCATATGGAATAAAATGCATATTTCATATTCAAAAAATGCATCACCCACTCATTGTATTCCATATGACATCCTATGGTGTCTTGGACACCAAATCCTAGAAAAAACATCCGTTTCGCCAAAGAAAAGGAGCATTGACAGTTAGATAGGACCCTAGGTTAAGTAATACGAAGTAGATGCTCTGTCCAGGACCCAGGTAACTTCACATGGGGTAAAATGGGGAGTTGGATGGAATTTTAAATTCCCACACATTTTATTCCGAATGAAGTCACCTTGTGCCCTGGACTCAAAATCATGGACATGAAATCGGCTCCCTAAGTAATATTGACAAGATTCACACATCATTTCACTGTTGTTAATGAAAGAACCTCTATTGAAACCAATGGGAAGCTTCTCCACTGGCGTGGCGTTACAACTTTGAATCATCGGACACAGAAATGGACCCACTTTACACATAGCTTGCATGTGCACCACGTGTGTAGGATTATCTTACATATTTTGGATAGAGGCTTCTCCGATATTGTTGACCTTGAGATGAAATCGTCTGCAGCTCTAAATCACCATACAGTCCAAACGGGCTTATCACAGGCATTTTGTGGCTTTGTTTTGACCGTATGGACATTAGAGAGATTTACAGATGTAGACGATTTCCTTTGTTTGTGTTCTGCGACATTCACTTCATGTGCAACACGTGTGCTAAGACCATATCGTGTTTCGATATCCTGAGAGATATCACAACACAACCAATCCCCGCTTGACACGAAGTCAATCGGACTGAACCAGTCCACCTTTGACACGATGCCCAAAAAGGGTGTTTTGGTAACTTCGAGATAAAAAATTGGTGCTTAATCATCACCTCAAAGCTTGCTTGTTAGCCACGTGTCTCTGTTCGATAAGGTACTGGCATGATACGTCTCCCGTCTTACTTGAGACGTTGCAGCAGCTTCTTTCTATCAGTCCTGAATCAGGTTTTGTTTTATGGTAAATAATCAGCCGAAGCAAATTTTGCTGTAGCATGTTCAAAAAATACAAAAACAAATGCCCCATGTTAAAAGACAAAAATACCCATGCCTTTTTGCTATGCTTTTATTTATAGTGGGACCCGCCTTGGAAAGTGGTCCATCGTGTACCTTTAAACGCTACAATGACAGTAAACGTTTACTCTCTGATTGGATTTAGGGAGGAGGGCTTTACGTACGGTATTAGAGCCTATAGTCTGAATCGAGTGAAGCCGAACCGAACGGAACATAGTGGCGCATGCGGTAAGGCGCGGTGCGGCGCGGCATGTTCCAGAATAACAACGGGCGGCACCGCATGCCGACAGCTTGCGTGCCACGTAACGGCGCTGTTTCTACGCCGAATTAGCCGCCTATCTCGAATTCCCAACTTGTCAGTTACATTTCCCAAGAAAGTCGGCGATGGGCCATGTAGCAGCATCGTAGCACCACACACAATGTCCTCCGTTACCGGTTGATGCAGTAAACGGGTGGCGTGGGAGTTGAGGAACACGTCACACAGAAGGTGATGAACATGACGGGTAACTGGTCAGATGGGGAAGTTGGGGGATGGGTGATGATCACGTCCTTATGTCGTGGCCTTCACGGGGAGTGGGGACGATGTGATCGGGCCATAGAGATTTCTCTTATTTTATTTTTATTTATTTTTAATATTGAACAGAATAGCAGATGGGTGTGAGTCAAAGCAATCTGGATCGGTTCCATGCCGACATGATTGTTACGTCTCCTTTCAAAATCTGCCGTTGATGTTCTTTACTGTTCATAAGATAAAAGCGGTCATTGTACTATTAAAAAGTGAATTAAAAAAGTGACCGTTTTGTCGACCGTGCTCTAACTGGCCTCACATCCTCTGATCGTGCCAGCACCAACCTTGCCGCGATTTCAGCTGAAAAGAGAAAGCTGCAACTGAAAACGTGAAACACTAATTTGTTAACGTATGACCGTTCAAACCCTGGGCCTAAATGAAATTCCCGCCTACTTGATTCATCGACTTCGCGTAGATCTGAAGGAGCCATACATATATCGCCTGTATCACCCGTACCATGTTCTTCCGACATAAGGGTATGGGCCCACCCCCTTGTTACTGGTGGAACACAGTAAGGGTGATCGGGGGGGGGGGGGGGGTTTTTACCCGCTGTCATGCCC
>JAOXJP010232095.1:0-10526 GCA_025762735.1 Platanus orientalis | reverse complement strand
ATGATGACATCTCTGGTGACGATGAGCATGAGGGATGGCTCTTTTGAGAGTCGAGTTTAAAAATTTTCGGCATGACAACCAACAAGTATTGCGTGATTTACAGACAGCAATCATTAGGTTAACATTTGGAAATTACTCAGTTTCATGAAGACGATAGAAATCACGATGGTCATCAAGCCCATCGTGATCGTATTATGAATCCAGTGACGAAGAAGAGTACGTTGAAGGCGATAATCATGGACGAAGAGGCCAAGGATTTAGAGGTCATGGTGGCCCTGGAGACCAAGACTTCAAGGGATATGGTAGTCGAGGAGATCAAGGCGAATATCGGATGAAGATGGACCTGCCCAGTTTTGATGGTCATCTTCACATCAAAGATTTTCTTGATTGGCAGGCCGGTGTGGAGAGGTTCTTTGATTACATAAAAGTTCAGAAAGAAAATAAGGTCAAATTAATAGCTTATAAGTTAATTGAGAGAGCATTTGCCTGGTGGGAACAAACTTGACTTAATCGCACAAGGCAAGGAAAAGCACTAATGTGATCCTAGCTAAAGATGAAACGCATGCTACGAGCTAAATTTTTACCACCAGACTATGAGTAAACGTTTTTCTAACAGTATCAGAACCGTAGGCAGGGAAGTCAAACTGTGGTAACATATATGGAGGAGTTTCAGCGTCTCCAAGCATTCAATAAGTTGTTCAAAATTGAGGCGCAACAAGTCACACGATTTATTGGAGGATTACATGTGGCTATCTAGGATCGAGTATCACTACAAACCATATTCTCTATTATAGAGACTATTAATTCGATAACCAGAGCAGAAGCATAGCTAGATCGAACCCATACAAGGAATCAAGTGCCAAACAGAGGTTCCCTCGATTCTTCGTGCACTGCATTAAACAAAAGAAAACAGTCTGTGACTTCACCACTACCAATTATTACGAATCGAGAAGTGAGCAACAATAGTGGTCCGACAAGGAACATAACCCGAAATCCTAATCCTTATGAGCGATCCACAGTTGACAAGTGTTATCAATGTGGAGTGCCTGGGCATCATTCAAACTAGTGTCCACGAAGGAGAACGACGAACCTAGTGAAGGGTGACAAGGTTGATGAGGAAGAGTAGGCAGAGGATGATGAGGCAGAGGATGATGACCATGGTGTAATTGAGCCAGATGATGGAGATCTCCTCTCACACTCTCTTATGGTAAGAAGATTATTGTTAGCGCCAAAATGAGAGGACATCCACAGAAGCATAGTATTTTCAAGACTAGATGCAATGTCAATCAGAAGGTCTATGATGTCATCATTGATAATGGCAGCACTAAGAATATTGTGTCTCAAGCCATAGTTTTGAAACTTGGCCTAAAGATAGAGAAACACCCCTCATCTTATAGTATTGGATAGATCAAGAAAGGCATCGAATCAAAGGTAACACGTACTTGTCATTTCTCTTTTTCCATTGGCAAAACTTATCTTGATGAGATTATGTGTGATATAGTGGAAATGGATGCTTGTCATATGATCTTAGGGAGACTATGGCAATTTGACTTTGATGCCACGCATAGGGGTCGAGACAATGTTTATATATTCCATAAAGGAGGATAAAAAGTTACTCTAGTACCTCTTAAAAGAAACGATTCACCTGAAGCTTCAAAAGTGGAAGGTAAGTCTTTTATCCTTTTTGAAAACAAAGACTTTAGAGCAGAGGTAGAGGAAATAAGGGAGATTCATGGTAGTGCAAGGAGTGGTGTAGGCAGACTTCATTAAGATTCCAGAGAAATTGCGATCAATGCTTGATGAGTTTAAAGAGATCACTCTAGAAAAAATGCCTCATGGTTTACCTCCGATGCGGGACATACAACACCACATCAACCTGGTACCAGGTTTCAGCCTGCCTAATCTCCCACACTACCGGATGAGTCCAAAAGAGAATTAAATTTTACAAGAGCAGGTGGATTATCTTATACAAAAGAGGTTGATTTAGGAGAGCAAGAGTCCTTGTGTTGTACCCACTCTGTTGACTCCAAAGAAAGATTATAGCTGGTGCATGTGCGTAGATAGCTAAGCCATCAACAAAATAACAATCAAATACAGGTTTCTTATACCACGGCTGAAGGACATGTTAAATATGCTGAATAGATCAAAGATTTTTATAAAGTTGGAGCTGCGGAGTGGGTACCATCAGATTCGTGTGATGCCTGGGGATGAATGGAAGACTGCGTTTAAAACAAAAGAGGGTTTATATGAGTGGTTGGTGATGCCTTTCAGACTATCTAACACTTCGAGTACCTTCATGAGGCTAATGAATCAGGTATTAAAACCTTTCATTGGCAAATTTATAGTTGTTTATTTTGATGACATTCTAATGTATATAGTTGGACTGAGTCTGAACATATAACACACTTGAGGGAGGTTCTAACAGTATTGTAGGAAAATAAACTGTATTTCAATCTGAAGAAGTGTAATTTTATGACCGACAGTTTATTATTTCTGGGGTTTGTAGTGAGTGTTGATGGCATTCGAGTTAATGAGGAGAAGGTGAGAGCCATTCGTGAATGGCCAACTCCTAAAATAGTAAGTGAAGTTCACAGCTTCCATGGCCTAGCAACCTTCTATAGGAGGTTTGTTAGAAATTTTAGAAGTATTTTCGCACCCATCACTGAATGCATGAAGAAAAGGAAGTTTCAGTGAGGAGAAGTAGAGCAAAGTTTTGCTTTAATTAAGGAGAAATTATCCACTACACAAGTCTTAGCATTGTCGAGCTTTGGAAAGCTCTTCTAGGTAAAGTGTGATGCTTCTATTGTGGGGGTAGGTGTTGTGCTGTCACAAGAGGGTCGCCCAATGACATTCTATAGTGAGAAGCTTAGTGAGGCACTCAAGAAGTGGTCGACATATGAATTGGAGGTTTATGCAGTCTTTCATGCCTAAAACATTGGGAGCATTACTTAATTTAACGTGAGTTTATGTTATTCACTAACCACCAAGCATTAAAATTCATTAACAATCAGAATAACATCAACCGAATGCATACGAGGTGGGTTTCCTACATTCAGAAATTCTTATTTTCATTGAAGCATAAGTCAGGACAGCAGAACAAGGTTGTTGATGCATTGAGTCGACGCATGTTCTTGTTAGTGACGACTTTGGGAGTATTTGGACCAAGTGCCAGAATAGAAGGTCGGTAGAGGGTATGTTGGTTCAAGATGGATACCTGTTTCATGGTAGTCAATTGTGTATCCCAAGAAGTTTACTAAGGGAGTAGATAATCCATGAGTTGCATGGTGGTGGTTTGGGTAGACATCTCGGACAAGACAAGATAGTGGCCCTGGTTAAAGAGTGGTATTATTGGCCTTAGTTGAAGAGGGATGTAGGCAATCATGTTTGCAAGTATTCAATTTGTCAAACGGCAAAAGGTTAGTCTCAAAATATAGGCCTATACCTACCTTTACCAATCTTAGTGTTGCCCTAGGTGGATCTGTCTATGGATTTTATATTGAGTCCTTCGCGGACTCAGCGAGGTATGGACTCTGTCTTTGTGGTAGTTGATAGGTATTAAAAAATGACACATTTTATTCCCTATAAGAAGACTTTGGATGCTATGCATGTATCCAATTTATTCTTTAAAAAGATTGTCCATTTGCATGGAGTACATCAGTCCATCACATCAGACTGTGACAGTAAGTTTCTTTGTCATTTTTGGAAGACTTGTGGAAATGGTTTGACACATCCCTGAATTATAGCAACACAAGTTATCCACAAACTGATGGTCAGACCGAGGTGGTGAATCGGACCTTGGGCAATCTTACTCGTATTTCTGGTGGAAAACCAAAGCAATAGGACTTAGCATTGACACAAGTAGAGTTTGCTTTTAATAGCATGGAGAATAGATCAACAGGAAAATCACCTTTCTCCATTATTTACTATTGTCTGTCAAAGCATGCACTAGATTTAGTACCACTGCTTAAGCTTCCTGGAATGAGTATTGCAACTGCAAATATGGCAGATAGGATTCAAGCCTTATAAGAGAAGGTGCGGAAGCCGCTTAAAAAGTCTAGTGTCAAATACAAAGAAGCAGCTGATAAGAAGAGGCGAGAAAAGATCTTCAATGAAAGAGATTAGGTGATGGTCTACTTGCGAAAGGGGAGGTTTCTTGTGAGAACTTACAACAAGCTAACGGATAAGTAGTATGGTCCTTATCAGATTATCCAAAAGATTAATAATAATTCTTATATTGTTAATCTTCCAGATGATATGACTACTTCTCCTACTTTCAATGTAGCTGACATGTTTGAGTACCACTCACCTGATGGACCAAGTTATCCAGAACCTAACTCGAGGTTGAGTTCTTTCCAAGTGGAGGAGACTGATGTAAAACAAACCCCACAAGCAGTGTTGTGAGTTACATATAAGAAGGGCAAAAAGCTCTAGTAGAAATCATAAGCCTCGAGAATATAATTGCATGAAATTTGGTGAGCTTAAGCGAAATTTTGCAAGGATCAAAACTCACCGCTTTGCCGTGAGCACCGCTACTTTTCACATAAATTCCTTCATTAAGGCCTTTAAATCATCGTTTTTGTTATTTTTAGTAATTTTTCTTTTCACTATAACTTTCTATTTAGAAGTCAGAATAAGACCCCATTTGTTCTAGGATGTTTCTTAGTGATAGTAGTATTTGATTTTGTTATTTTTCAAATTTTTTATTTTTGGTAAAATTTACCAAATTAGGCTAATTTTGTGCCTAACACGAATTACGGTTTCTTTTCTCTATTTAAATCATTGTAGCCTTCAAGGCAATTTAGTTTTTCATTAATAAAAGTTTTAGAACAAGTTTTTCTTCCTTGGTGAAGTTTAGAGTTTTTCCCAACAAAGGAGACAACGTGTTCTTCTCCTTGCTATTCTGCTGCATTAATTTCTCAATACAAACTTGTTATGTAGAGCTTGTAGAAGACGATCAATATAAGAAGAGATACTACCCGTGATGAGAATATCATCTACGTATACTATAAGAACTGTAATATTACTGTCCGAATGTCTCACAAACATGGAGTTGTCTGTATGACACATCTTGAATTTCTGAGTAAGCAAAAAACTTGAAAACCTAGCATCCCATGCCTTAGGTGCTTGACGTAACCCATATATTGCTTTTCTAAGATAACACACATGATCAAGGTAATTCCTATTAATAAATCCCTGAGGTTGTGCCATGTATAGATTTTCTGAAATATATTCGTACAAAAATGCATTTTTCACATCAAGTTGATGTATTTTCCAATTAAAGTGCAAAGCTATTGAAATAACCAGTCTAATAATTGTCATATGTACCACCAAACTAAATGTATCTTGAAAGTCAACTCCTGGTATTTGATTGTAGCCATTAACAACCAGTTGTACCCTGTGTCTATCTTGCCATAAGCATCCCTTTTAAGTTTGAAGACCCATTTGCAAGCAAGAATTCTTTGATTAGGGTCTAGTAGAACGAGTTTCCACATACCTTGAGCTTGTAAGGCTGAAAACTCCTCTGTCATAGCCTTTTTCCATTGATCAAATTTAGATGCTTCTTTATAGTTCAGTGGTCCACATTCTATTATTGGAGTAGCTTGAAGACATAAGATATTTTTTGGCTTAGTTATCCCACTTTTAAGGCGGGTAACCATTGGATGAGTATTTATAGATATAGGTTTAGCTAATGATGAAATTGCATTCAGGTCATTTGAGATACTATCAGGTAGAGACGATGAGCTAAGTGGATTATCGGGAGAACCCGAAGAAGAACTAGTGTCAAACTCCACTTACTGATCAAGCAGTCACTGTAACGAAAAACTTGAAGAAGAATTCAGCATGAACGAAATTGATATGTTAACATTATCTAGATTTAACGGTGTAGAGGATAAGGCTGGATCAGGCGCTTGTTGAGGACTGGATAAAAGTGGAGAGAACGAATTATGATTGATTATGTCATTGTTTGAAACTTGAAGATCCAATGGCTATGAAGTAATGTTGTATTGGTTCAAATCCATCGGTTGAAATAAATTGACCGTTGTATTTTGTTTCGAAGAACTTGTAGGTGTTGAACTGTTCAATTAGCTAAACTTAGAGCTGGGATCAAATCCAATCAGTGGAGAAGACGGTATGTCTTTGATCTTTGAATCAGATACTAAATACGAAAATTTGTTTTCTCTAAACAATACATGTTTGTTAAAAAATACCTTTCCTGATTTCAAGTCGAAACATCTATACCCTTTTACTGTGGTTAAATAACCAATAAACACACATCTTTTGGAGCGAGGTTGGAGTTTATCTACGATGTAAGATCTCAGCCATGGAAACAGGCGCATCCGAGAACTCTGACAAAATTATAGTCCGATTGTGTATTATATAGTCTGAAAAATGGGGAATCCCCTTTTAAAATTTCGGTAGGCATTCTATTGATCAAGAACACTGCTGTTAATACAGCTTCTCCCCATAATTTTATTGGTAATGATGTTGTATGCATAAGAGCAACCGTAGTTTTGACTACATGTCTATGTTTTCTTTCAGCAATCCCATTTTGGGAAGGAGTATAAGGACAAGTTATTTGATGATCAATACCATAAGAATCACACAATGCAGTAAATTGTTTATTAATGAACTCTCCTCCTCCATCAGTATGAATGGACTTAATCCTTGTGGAAAAAACATTTTCTGCTTTAATTTTGAAATTGAAAAAAATTGGGCAAACATCTGATTTGTTCTATAACAAAAACAACCAAGAGTATCGTGAATAATCATTTAATATGATCAAGTAATACTTCAAGCCAGAAAATGTAGAAGAAGCTAAACCCCAGACATCCATATGTAATAATTGCAAGGGAAAAGAAGATGTATTTGAATTCAAAAGATGTTGTTTATGAATCTTAGTTACATCACATTGAGAGCAAGTTTAAGAAACAAGAGGAAGATGTAACATTCTGAAAAAAGAAAGTAAGACTTTATTTGTTGGGTAGCCCAAGCATATGTGTCATGTTGAAGACACCAGATTTGTACTGTAGTGAGCTATCAGAGTAGGGAGATGTTGTACTACAAATGAGGTTACTTGAAGTGGGTACAATCCATTTTTAGTATAACCCTAATGAATTACCTTTCTCAACACGTTGTCCTGAATAGCAAAAGAATCAGTAGAGAAAGCAATAGTACATTTATTGTCTTTTGTGAGTTTGTTTACTAATAAGAGATTTGTGATAATTTTGGGGACATGTAAAACATTATTTGATTTGTGGGACTTTGAAGAAGAAATAGGGACAACAGTATAACCTATATGTGAAATTGGTAGAGTCTGACTGTTTCCTACAGCCATATTAACAGGGCCATTATAGGGAGAATGAAGAGGTAAAGCTTTCAGGTCTAGGGTTATGTGGTTAGATGCCCCAGTGTCTAGAAACCATGTGGATTCAAATTTACCTGCACCTAGAAGATTGTAAGCCATATTGCCAGATGAAGTTGCTGTTGGATGAATATAAAATGCAGTTGGTGTATTCTGTTTCTCTGTAGGCAATGACTGATTCTGATAATGCCTTTGATAGGTGGGATCCATACGATGATAGCACTCCAGTGCAGTATGACCTTGCTTTGAGCAAATTTGACAATAGAGTTTGGACCTATTGAATGAGATTTTGTTTTTGTTGCATCCTCTGTACTTTCCAAATTTGTTGTCTCTATAATTTTGATTACCCCTATTTTGACTTGTTGCTGTCAATGCAGGTCTAATAAGATTGGATGGTATAGCTAAAGAGTCCATCTGATTTGACACTATTTGTTGATCCTCAATGAGTAAGAGATCATTGAGTTCTGAGAGAGTAATTGACTGAGAACGTATGCGAACGGCAATCTTGAAGGCGTTGAACTCTTACGGAAGCTCATTCAGGGTATAAAGCATAAGGTCTTCTTCTTATATGGGGCAAGAAACCGCAGTGAGTATATCAGCTATGCCTTTGACTTGCTTGAGGTACTTGACCATAGATTGAGTGCCTTTTTTCAAGTTTTGCAGCTTGGATTTCAGTTGCAATACATTGGATCGAAACATTGAAGAAAATTTCTTCTCCAAACTTTGCCAAGCCTCCTTAGAGCTTTGATATTGTAGAGCATAAAGGAGTATGTTTTCAGATATGGATGCAAAGATACAGCTTAGTAGCTGTTGATCGAGTCATACCCAATCTAAAAATTTGGTGTTTGGCAGAGAGTTCCCATATTTATCAATCAAGAATTCAGATGGGAGATTAGACGATCCATCAATTAGGAATTGAAGCTGGTGGGCTCTAATTGCAGTCAGAATTTGTGATCTCCAAATGAGATAATTCTCATTTTGCAGTTTTACAGTAACTAGGACAGATATATTGGTGATAAAGGAATGGAAGAAGGTAGGAGAAATCTCAGGAACAGAAAAAGAAGCAGAAGTAGAAGGAGATAGAGAAAAAGGACTTATTTGAAGCCATTTTGAAAGGATTCTGGTCAAGAACACAGATCTAACGCAAGAATCTTCAATCTTCAAGAACACAAATCAGTGGTTGAAGATGATCTTCAACTCAGTGATCTATCGAAGAAATAATCTCTTTTCTGTAGAAAGAGCAGCTGGATCCAAAGATCAATCTCTTTTCTGTAGAGAAAATTGGAGTTTCAGTAGCCAAGAACGACATGAGTCTTAAAGCTCTGATACCATGATAAGAAAGCAGAGGGAAATACAAAGAGAAAGAAAAACTTTTAGAAGTGAAACCGATACCCCTGTTCATTTCCATTCCTATTTTTATAATGATTTATTACAGCTCTTAATCTTTGAACTAAGCACTAAACATTTCTTTAATAACCAATCCTAACAGCCACGCATGGCCTCTGTTACAACTCCTTAATTACAAACAGTTACATCAACCTTTCACTCTTACTCCTTAACATGAGAGACCATCGGATTGAGTGGCACAGATATATGGACGTCCGAAATTTGTTCTAAGCAGACAATAATGAATTAATTTGTTTAGAAGTATAACTTGAAGAATACTTCTGTAAAGAGTTTTATGACGATGATAATAAGGAGGATTTATGTCAGGGTTTAAACTTAATATAGGTGGAAGTGGAGGACCACTGTCACTGGAAAGATTACCAAAAAATGGAAATGTCGTTTCTTGAAATAGTACATGACGACTGATATAAATCTTACCCGATTGTTGATCTAGGCGGCACATATAGTCTTTAGAAGTAGAACTTTGGCCCAGAGCACACATAATTTAGAACAAGCTTACAACTTAGTTGGCAAATATGGTCACAACCATGGGTAGCATGCACACCTAAATACACGGAGCATATGATAGAAATTCATACACGGAGCAAATATGGTTACAACTTAAGGAGTTTGGAAAATGAAGATTTATGTTGCAGTGTTGGTGTTGGCATTTGATTTATACGATACACTGATGTTGATACAACTTCATCCTAGAGCAAGATCGGCATAAAGGCCATTTGAAGCAATGCTATTGTTATTTCCACGATATGATGGTATTTGCGTTCAGCAATAACATTTTATGACAGCATATAAGGGCAATAAATTTGATGTAGAATACCATTGTTGGATGAGTTCGCTTCTGAAAACTTCAGTAGTTCATGAAAATTACCAGTGATAAATCATGCAATTTGTTAACTTGTCCTAAATGAAAAAATTGTTAGCATCAAAGAAATAGTACAATTATTATCTTTAGCTAGTTTTTATACAGAAAGAAGATTAGTAGATAGTTGAGGAACATGTAAAAATATTGTTCAATTGAAATTTATGAGAATATGCCGAAAGAACACCAAAACCTGTATTTTGAATTGGTAAGGCTAACCATTACCCACTGCTATCTTAGTGGGTCCAATGTAGGGCCTATGTAGAAACAACGATAAGATGTCTAGCATTACATGTTTGCTAGCACTTGTATCCAAGTAGGAGGTTGGATCTATATTGGCTGGAGAAGTTTCCAAGAGCGTTGCCAGTGAGTTTGTTAACTAGAGAGTTCCTATTTATGGCTAAAATTGTGGATCTAGACAATGATAGCAATTGATTGCTGAATGTCCTCCCTTACCACAAATTTGGCAGTAGAGACGAGAGGCTTTTGATTGGAATAGAATCTTGATCTTCCATGACCTCTCGAACAACCATTGGAGTTTGATCTTGCACCACGATTTGTGGTGATTGATGCATCATCATATTGTTCCTGACTTTTAATAGAGAAGGCAGATGATATAGCGGAATAAGTATTTTTGGTTATGAGTGAAGCTTCTTGTTCTTCCATGAATAGAAGTTCTTGTAACTCAGCTAAAGAAATCGATTGTGTCTTTGTTCTTATGGCAGTCCTAATTCGAATATTTGGAACCAATATGTGGTTTTTAGGTATGTCCTGTAAATTTGTGAGGGTGCAAACCCTTATTTGCAATTCACGCAAATTTTAAGTGCCTACCGAGTAAGTATCATATTTGTAGTTTAAAGACATGTAAAAAGGCAATGAACTCCCACCAAGAAAGTT
>JAOXJP010232094.1:0-10526 GCA_025762735.1 Platanus orientalis | reverse complement strand
GGTAGTTAGTAAATTAAACAATCCTCGTGGGTTCGACACTCAACTCTTACACTTTATTACTTGGGCAATTTGTATACCTGCGATTTATCACATCATGGCTCATCTAGAGCTACCAATGCAAAGATTGTCACCGAGGAAATTCTAGTGTCTAGACGCGTAAGTGTGATCCTGAATCCCACTATGACTGACAAGGTTTTGATTACCATCTTTCTTTACGCATGTCTTTATTCCTCAATTGTATGACTTTTCTTTCTTTACTTTCTTTTATAAAAGATATCAGGGACTACATATCTATCTTCTAAAACACTGGTAGTGAGTATTGATAGGTACACAAACGTGAATGTTGAATCAAGGCCTGACACAGTTGAGGAAATTGTTCCACCTCCTTCTCTGTTGAAAATTATTGCTAAGGAAGAGATAGTCATTGAGAATAGAATAGAGGCTCCTATTGAGAATGTGATACTCCATCCTCCTAACTTTGATTCCAGCACAATTCAAGAGGAGTCTTAAGAAGTTTTGCCTTCGCGAGAGGCCACAGATAACATGACAATCTTCGCACAAGAAGAGCAAAATACCCAAAGTCTTTCGCCAAGTGAAAAGACTGTGGAGGCAGATAATGTGAACATGAACCCAATTAAAGGTGATCAAATCGGTGCAAGTCTAACCATTCAAGTCTTTACTATACAGACAAGGATGGTTGAGGTAGAGAAAATTTCGAACGAGGGTAATCTTAGCAGTTCCCTTCCTGAAAGTGCGCCTATTGGGGTCGGGTTTGAGTACCAAACCCATTTGTCCTTAGGGCAATCTATTGATCATGTCACGATTACAACCAGAGCTGCCGTGCTGACACCCATCTCAGATGTTGAGACGTTACCAGTTGGACAATCATGTGCCGAGCCTCCCATGCCCAAGATTGTTCCAGTACACATGATTGATGATAATATTCAAATGGAAACTCTAATGGATTCTGAAAACATAGTTGAACACCATGTTGAAGTCAGGACATCTTTGGAACAGATTGATGATTAGCATACGAACGTAGACATGCCTGAGGAAGGAAGGGATGATGTAGAGATGACTGATGACAACACTAAACTTATTTCTAATGGTGTGTTGGGTAAGACGAGGTTTTTACACATCATTGATCATGTTTTGGATGAATTCCACAACATTAAAATTGATGCTCTCATGGCTGAGGGGGCCGTAGATGAGTCACCGTCATTAGGATTAGATGATGTTGCAGTGGACCTTGTAGAGGATGTTACAGCAGGTAGATGTAATATGCTCCCATCCTTTTTTCTTTGTCATACTCACCTTGTTCATTATAGCAATTTTGACACTTTACTACTATATTTCTCATCAGATATTAAGGCCATGGTATCTGCATTTTAATACTAATGTACCTAACATTTGGAGTGGTGAGTATTTGTCTTCATTTCTTGTGCTTTATAATCTATCATCTGTTACTGATGCTCATAGCTTACTTTTGCAGACGTCCCTGTTGTCCCTGGTAATCCTTCCACCCTCACTGGGAGAGTAGCAGCCTCTAAAATTAAGCAGGCTTATGCCACAAGCTACCAACTTTTGCATGACGTGGCTTTAGTTGGACCAGAAACACCAGACCTCGCTAATGCTCATGCTGACGCCCTTGCGGTCCTGTCACTTATAGAGTGATATGTTCGCAATGAGGGTGTGTGTCATGCTATGGAAGTATATTTTGATGCTCTTATGGAAGGCATTGCGATACAAGGGGAACTTAAGACGCCTAACTTGGATTCTCTCCTTATTGTTGAGGCTCATGAAAAAAAAAAACTGGCCAAAGCTCTGCTTGAGGAAGACAAGGCTTTGCATGCACTGATTACCGAGAAGGTTGAGTATATTGAAGCACATGTTAAACTCATTAAGAAGTATGTGTGTAGATGCAACGAAGCAAATGGAGAATGTGCAACCTTAACCATTGAGCGTGAAAAATTAAAGCAGAATCTAGCCATCATGCAAATAGATGTTGTGCATTCTCGAGCGAAAGCTGTGGGAGTTAGAAAGTGGAGACAAGACATCTTGAACCAATACCAAGTAATGTTCAAGAACCTTCGTGCTGCTTTTAATCTTCCCCCTTAGTGATAGCGATGCATTTTTAAATTCTCATCTTCTTTTGTAATACTCATACAACATTTGTACTTTTTTTAATATCAATAAAGCTTCTAAGTTTATCTTTTGTCTCCTCCTTTTATTTTTCCATTATTAATTTTGTAGTCCTTATGACTTTAATTTGTTTCAAGGCATATCCTTGAAAAATCTTTTTCATGCTAGTCTCCAAAAGGATTTAGAATTACTTAGCAATTAACTAGAGTGTGGTTGGTTTTGTGGGAGTCATGTTCAGACATGAGATATTATCTCGGGTGTTTTACCAAATGTGAGTCCTAGTGTTGGAATTATAAGAGACATCTACTATTGACATTATGAGAGTCTTATGAGGCTAACACTTTCTAGGATCACATGATTGGCGATACGATTAGAATCTGACAATACTAACATTATAGGAGTCATACTGGTTTTGACTTGTACTGGACAGATGTCAAATGATACTGACATTGTCAGAGTTAGATGAAATTGACTTCATAAAAGTTATATGAAACTAGCTTTATCAGGGCCAGGTTTTCTGTTTTACTTTTATGGGAGTTGTACTGGATTAACCTTATCAGGGTCAAGTACTTTCAACACTATAAAAGTCATATGGAATTGAGTTTATCAGGGTTAGATAAGTTTTGACATTAGGAGAGTCACATGGAATGATTTTATCAAAGTCAGGTGCTTTTGACATGAGAGTCATTTGAGGCCGACTTTTAAGGTTAGATGATTTCAGCATTATGAGAACCACATGAATGGGTACTGTCATCATTCCATTTTTTTTTTTTGCATTTGCGAGGGGATTTTTCTTCACGAGAGACCAGGCTTCACGAGGAAAGGTTATCCTTCATGGATGTAGCCTTCTCTTTGCAAGGGGCCTCTCTTTGTGAGAAGGCTACCTTCGCAAAGGGCATTTGTAACCACCACAGGGAAGACGCTCAACGCTTTGTGTTTCCCCCTTCTTTATGACGTGTTCATTTCCCATGCATTTTGTGAAAAGACGTGTATGCCCCTTCTTTTATAAGTATTTGAAGTCGTCTTCTTTCTTTCATTCGGCAACAACCTGTCTTCTTGAAGCAGCGTCATTGCACCTTGTTGTGCTCATGCATCTCTCCATTTTAGGCCACTAAGAACTTTTCTGGTAAGCTCCTTACCTTTGCTTTCTTCTTTTTTTTTTATATGCTTGCCATGAAGGGCCATCCATTGGTTTACTGTTCTTGCTTGTTTTCTGTATTCTTGAAAAAAAATTTTTAGTTTCATCAACTCTTTCAATCTTTTTCGTTTCTCATGTGAATGAAGAGATCATCTTGTCTTGTATCTAATGTTAGTTTCAATTCTAGGTGACTTAGACTGTGTTCTGATTAGTTTGTAGGATCTTACTTGATTCTCTCATTTTTTGTATCAGTGTTGGTTGCCTTCCAGTGGATTGCTTTGGTTAATGGGCCAAACTCACATGGCTATTACCAGTTCTCCTTGTTGGTGTACTTCATGGTTCTCCCTCGTTGAGGTTGATTGATATACATGGTATGTCCTCATAGTTGTCCCTCTTTGTAGGTTGATTAAGCCATGGTGATATAATAAGACTCGTGAAAGTTTATTCTTCACGTAAGCTTGCTCTTCGCAAGGGGTTTCTCTTTGCAAGGACTTGCTCTTCACAAGAGATTGCTCTTTACGAGGACTTACTCTTCACGAGGGATTGCTATTTGCAAGGACCTACTCTTTACAAAGGGTTTCTCTTTGCAAGGATCTTCTCTTTATGACGTATCCTAGCCAAATTTATGTTTGGAGGTTTTGTTGAAGTGCCACTTGTAGTTGTACTCATGAATCTCTTACTTCATGCAGACTATGGCTCCCAGGCGAAGGTCATCCAATGTGCCAGAGGTTGGCAAGTTGTCTACAACTCCACTACGAAGGATGTTCACAAGGTCTCGGGTGAGACAATGAGTCCTTACTTCTATTGTAGCACCAGGGGGTGCCCCAGTTGTTGTTTCATCAGACTCCAACCAATCTGTTGAGAATCCGACTCCTTTATTTGATCAAGTTGAAGACTTTTCTTCCTGTTCATCCTTGCAACCCTTCTTCATTCATAATGTCTCATTGGTAGTTTGCTTTACAGATGTAATAGTGGGTCTTACCCCTACTAAGTTGGAAGAACAGGTAAGTCAAGCTCGTAAAGAATGAGACGCCATCATCCACCGCCTCATTGCCTTTCTTGCCAAAGACGCTAAAATTTTATCTATTCGAGAGGAGATCATGGGCGTTGTGGATCACATCGAGGCTCACCCTGCACAATCCTGAGTTTAAGGGCACTGTTGAGTACCTGCTCAACATCCTTTTTGAGGTGGCTGAGGCAAAGGATAAATTGGTACTAAAAGGGCCACATGATGGTGTCCACCTGCATCTTCAGGAAGAAAAAATCAAGATGGCTGATCTGAGGTCTCAGCGAGACCACGTGTTTGAGGATCTCATTGGGATACCCGATGAAGCCGATGCTCTCATAGATTAAATAGAATATCTCAAGGACTGCTTTAACAAGGTAATGAACCACATGGAGGTCTGCAAAAACTTTGTGGATGAAGCGGATAAGTCCCTACGCCGTGCCATTTCTATGATGGACCAATGTAGGGCTAAGCTTGGGGACTGGTCATATGACTCACACAATCCCCTTTCTGGAGAGGCCATGTATAAGAGGGATCTGGCTAAGGCGGAAGCTGATGTGTCTCACACTATCTTGAGATATAGACAACGAAGGATGAGGCTGGAACTAACTTGAGATATGCTACTAGATGTGCGTTGTTTTGATTTCATTTTCTTTTCATTTGTATTTAGTACTGTATAGATGGCCAACAAACAATTTGATTTCTATGGCTATTAAACAATTTTCATGGCTATTTTCTTTCTTTCTCCTTTTGACATGTGATGTCATGGAAAGGCTGGAAAACAATTTTTAATTGCTTAACTTAATGGTTGGGACATAATTTTAATTGATTGCCTTTATGGTTGAATTAAATTGACTAGATTTTCTCCTTACATAGATTGTTTTGAATTTCTTTTCTGTCTTGATATGTATTCAAATATGGTGATTGGTGATTATATGCGCTTGTGTCCCGCCTTGAGGAGTATGTCCTAAAGCGATGTTGTGCAATGACATAGTGTTCAAGAAGAGACTGGGAATTTGGTGATGATGGGATTGCATCTACCATATAATGATAGACTGTCTACGTACCCTTTAATAGGATCATGCTAGATCGTAGTTCGATTATGGAATTTTGTTGGTTTTTGTCCCTTTTTTGTCCCTAACGGTTGTTTGCTAGGGCTAGGGTTCACCTAATTTTTGCATTCCACTATCATTACTGGTTTTCAATGGAATCGATGAGAGTTTAATTTTTTCATAATTGAATTCTTTTACTCGAGGTGCCGATAAAGGTTTTCACCACACTCTTTTCATCATGTTGTTCTTTTATCTTTTTCCCTTTTTGACCTTAGGATCCCTTAACCTAAGACTAGGAGGCGCTGTATTGTTGCATCCTATTGTCAATGCTGGTTTTTAATTAGATCAATGCTTTATTATATTTATGTGTGTGTGTATATATATTATAAAATTAGGAATGAATTCATTCGTGGGAGTTTAGGGGTAGCGCCAATAGGCGATAAAATGAGGGACAGTCGATTGAGATGGTTTGGGCATGTGCAACGAAGACCAATGACTGCACCAGTGAGGCGAAGTGAGACAATACAAGTTGAAGGTGCTAGAAGGATTAGAGGAAGGCCAAAATTGACCTGGGTGGAGGTAGTAAAGAGGGACATGGCAACTTGTAATTTAACAACAGATCAGGCCCTAAACAGAGCGGAATGGCGGAACAGGATTCGTGTAGCCAATCCCAAATAGTTGGGATAAGGCTGTTTGTTGTTGTTGTTGTTGTTGGCTTTTGAAAATAAAATAAAAAAAGACTTTGGAGCTCACGTTGGAGTTGTTCTATCTCCAGGCCCCTCACGATCCACGTGAGTCCTCCCTTTCACTTTCTATCTCTTACCTCTTCTTCTCTCTTCCCTCCTTCCCTCACGATTCACCTTCTGTCCTCTCCTATTTTTTTCTTTATCTCCAGCCTCTTGATATTGTCTTCTTCTCCTTTTATTTTTTCTTTTAACATCTTTTCATCCCACATACTCTCCTAATCATCCCCTACTTTCCCTTGTAATCCTTCATCCAAAACCCCTTGCCTATACCCATCAGTCACCCCTTCAATCCCAGAAAATAATAATAATAATAATAACAAACCCCATTTAAACCCACCCACCCTACTCGTGAAACCAAGAACCACTGCCCAGAATTTTTTTTTACATAAAGAAACCATATAGATTCCTGTCCAGAAATTTCCAGCACTCAAAAAAAACCTTTATTTTTTTTTTTATAATTTTACATGCTTATAACCTGTGGCTGACCTGGTGCCCTCTTTTCTATTGTTTTGAATGATCAAAACCAAAACCCATGAGTAAAATAGTACGGCCAGCATGGTTTTTCCCTAAGCCTTGAGTCAATTTTAAAAGGATTCTATACTTTCTTTTGGTTGGCTATGCTTGGAATCATGGTCTTGAATCAAAGAAAAGTTGATGTGTTTATTTACTCAAAATCTTAAGCAATTCTTGCTTGATTTGCTTATCAATTTTCTGCTGAGTTTATTCTGGACCTTCTAAGTGTTTGCTAAATTGCCTAAGTGGAGTTTTGGGGCCTATATAACACCACATGGATTCCATCTCAATAAAAATTTTGCACCAATTAGAGCTACTCATAAGTTTCCTCAAAACAATCCTTTTGAAAAACATCTATCCTACTTTCACCAGTCATCCATCTAAACATAAATATCTCAGCTGTGACCCTTCTATGTACATATTGTTCTTGACATTATGCTCCATAAGGCCAGCTAATCTTATGAAGCTACTCCATAAAGCACAATCCTACACATGCATTTGCCTTAAACTTATTAATGTTAATTTTACAGAACTGTCCAATTCAAACACTTTAGAAAAGCTTTTCACTTGGCACTCGAGACAAATGTCCATGTGACCCTAATACCCTTAGAAACTCCTCCCTCTTAATGTTTTTTCTACCTGGCGTAAAAGGGAGTGGATGAAAGAATCATGTGTTGAGGAAACTCCAAAAAAAAATTATTCAGAAAATGTTCAATCACAAGAATGTTTAGGCCTACAAAAGCAATGTTGCATGTATCTTGTAGATGGCCATTCCCTACCTCTCCCCTTGCTTGCATTTCCGTTTCCGTTTCCAAGTTATAAAGTTATAAGTAATATTAAGAAGCATGCAACAGGTGGAAAAAAAGAATAAAGAAAATAAACAAAGAGAATATTTCATCACCTTAATTCCAGTGAAACAGCCTGTCATTAACTCTGCTGGATTCTGCATATTTCGAGAAAAATCTTCATGCATCTCCATCGCCCTTCTAATATTGCGTACTAGAGAAACAAGACTTATAGCAAATTCCTTGTCTGCCTTCTGTAAAACACATAAAATATTTCCAAAATAAACTCCAGAAATTATAACCAAAACAATGCTTACACATGATACTTTAGTTCGAACAGATAGGTTTAAAGCCTGAGAAAAACCTTTGACATATGCAGTTTTAAAGAGGAGCCACTGGTCAAGGGGACAGTCAATTCACCGTTCAATGGCTCCAAGGCACTAGTAACATATGATCCACCCAACAAAGATGCCTGAACATAAAAACAATAAATCTATTATCAATAATATGAACATGATAAAAAAATAATATGAAGAGGTTATCAATGTCAACATAAGAAGAGAAAAGGGGTAAAAATATGACTAACAAGATCATGAAGTTCTTTGTCCGCGCAAGCTGCATCACAATCAAAGCCTAAGGGTTCATCCAAGGAAACCACAGAAACTTCATCCTCATCTGCAACAAACTCAAAAGATTAAAATACCTCAACAAAAATTTTGATGCAACTTGTGGCCGTACCTCAATAAGTCTATGAAGAATATTCATTAAAAAAAAAAGTCAATGAAGAAGACATGTTTAACAAAGTTCAAGTACCTGGAAGTTGGATATCAGCTTTACTTGAACCAAGAAAAACCTTGCTCCTAAAGACGCTGCCAACTGGGGCATTACCTGAGTAGTCAACCAATAGCTGTGGATCTGCATGTAATAAAATACTTCATTAAATCCATAACCTAAAGAACTTAAAGTGACTAATTTAAGATGCATTTCTGGGATCGAATATGGAAACCTTCTGTTCCTTGGACTTCCAGCACAAATGCAGCACGAGGCCTATCAAATGGATTGGGCAGAAGAATCTCATTCAACTGCAAGTATTGAAGCCATTAGTGAACATTGAAGAATTCTAAAGCCAAAGACCAAAATCTCCTTCAAAAAGAAACCTTGTATGGGGGTTATCATTTATCTGACCTTAGATGAACTCTCGGCTGAAAGAGAAGCAGGTGGTGCAAAACCAAGCAAAACTGATGCCGCAGCACCAACATCGGATAGCAATATCGATTCAGTCTGTGCCAACAAAAATGGAAACCTACCATCAGTTAATCAATTTAAAATACAAAATGTAAATTGCAAAGTATGCAAATATACAATTAAATCCATTGGCAAACTGCAATTTAACTCTCTTGTTGTCATACGAAAACACTAAATAATCCTAAACCCATGTATTCCACTCCGAATATATAGTAATAAACACCACATAACTTATTACATACCAATAGTTAACAGTTATGGTTAAACCACCTTCAAGGTTAGTGCATTAGCAGAAATCAAGTGTAATATTAAACAAAAGATTATTAGAGAGAGTAGTAAAGATCGGAAGGGCTTAAGAGAATAACTCAAATACCAATTAAATGTTCAGAAGTAAGAGTTGGACCAAGCAAAGTTCCAAACACATCAAAACCCTAAAGCTTCCAGTTTTCAATGACGAAAACAGTATAACCAAACAATTCAAAAAGCATCCAAATTGTAATCATCTCGTATAACCAAACAGTAGCAAACCTAACAAAATAAACAAATAAAATACCTCAGCGACAACATCCGATGAACGAGTTCGAAGAAATCGATGGCCTGGGCTATCGAGGAAGAAAATCGAACCACTGCTGCTTTCCGCCTAGATCAAAAATTCCAGTCAAAACCAATAAGAGAATTAACAGATCTGTATCAATCTCGTGAATTTACAAACGAAAAAGACTGGAAAAATATCTATTTTAAGGCGGATGGATTTGCAGAGATTACAATAAATTAGGAGAATTGCTGTTTATCAAAAAATAAAAAAAAAAAATTAGGAGAATTAATTGGGTTAAAGAGGGAGTGAATACGAACCCTAGTTTGCAGGAAGAGAAGGAAGATTACGATCAGTACAGGGAGATCCATTGTAGAGAGGGGGGGGGGGGGACTTTCTTAGAAGCTCTGCAACAGCATCAGATCTTTCGCTGGAGAGCGAGAGCGAGAGAGAGAGAGAGAGAGAGAGAACATAATTTAAGGGGCCATCTGGTCGTAACATATTACGGTGGGTTATGCCATTGAAGCTCTACTTGATCTATCGATCTGAACCGTCAAAATCTGAAATGTGAATTATCTTCTGTTTGACTCTGGCTCAGGCTCGTGATGAGCCTGAGATGCTTAACTCGGCTCAGGCTCGGTTCGGCACCCACACTTAAGTTATTATCCAATGGCTCATGAGTGAACCTGTTCCTGAAGGCTAAAGATCTAACTGGTTGAAACAAGCCCAACAGCCAAATTATGACAAGATTTATCTATATAAATAAATCGTGTATAAATATATTTGTTTAGATATATAATATGATAAGTTATATTTTTATAAATTATAAATAAATATAAGACCCTTAAGGAACTGAGCTTTTTGTGTAGCTCAGTTCACTAGGGCTGCAAACAGATCGGTTTCGGAACTGATACCAGCATATATCTGTATCATAATCTTATCATAATCTTATATCTAACAGATATTATAAAACTATATTTGTATCCTAACCATTTTAATAATTTGGATTACTAACCGGATTTTGGATTTTTTGTAAAAAATAGGCAATTCCATAAATGTTATCACCATCGCTAGTGTGGTTTTCCCTAACCCATGTCTATCTTTACCAAAATCTTCAATGTTGTATGACCTGACAATAATGTTGAATGGAGCAAAACACCATCTCTTCTCCTATATGGTGGGTGCCAACATAGTTGTGGTAGTACTTGTGGGTACTGCCATGTACCCAGAGAGAACAATTATGAAGTAAGGAGTTTATATATTTTTAAGGTTTTAATTATTAGGCTATTTAAGATTGTTGGATTAGTTTTAAATCCTATTGTCTACTCTCTATATTGTTATATTTAAATGAAACAGATATTTAATGA
>JAOXJP010232093.1:0-10527 GCA_025762735.1 Platanus orientalis | reverse complement strand
GGAATGGACTACGATGAGACCTTTGCATCGGCTGTAAAGATGAGCACTACCACTATTTGTACCTTAATTGTTGTTGTTGAAGTCAAATAGTGGCCCAACTCTCATCCCAGTTAGATGTCAATAACGTATTTCTTCATGGAGATTTACATCAGGAGGTCTTTATGTAGCTTCCCCCAAGCTTCCCCAGACTTTTCTTTTGTTTTGCCAGCTTCGGAAGGCTCTCTATGGTCTCAAACAGACTCCTTGTGCCTGGTTTGATAAATTTAGCATCAGCAAACAGTGATTGCTGACATCTGTCAGCGGTAGGAGTCTTACATCCGAGCAAGAGGTCAGACCAATCCCATTCACCCTAGTCTGATCTGAACAAATCTTGCTGAATGAATTCTTCTATTGTTGTATTCCCTACTTCTTAGTGCATTTTTTTCCTACTCGGACCCTCCGTACTTCCTTTGACTACTCCTGAGATATGGTGGAAACATTTTGTTATGGTGGAGATTGTGGAGTGAAAACACCAATGTTGATGTACATACAAAAAAAAAAATTGTACAATGAACTTGAAATTTAAAACATACAAATGATGACTAGTGTGTTAGATGAGATTTATCATGGAAATACATGATAAGGGTTTATAATAATATTGAAAATAATTTTACTAATACACTATGTATAACTGTTAGTTCACATGCTCCTGATGACATGGTTTGTATGATGTTCAATTTTCTAATTCATCGAAGACCATATTGTATGGTAACTTTGATGGTATCAGATCTCCTCTTTATTTTTGTACCAAAAAAAACCTTCTCTTTATTTAAGTGATAAGTAGACCTTTTACCACAATAATTATATTATTTGTGATGATTGCAATTGTCTATGAGATTTTTTCAATTTTTAAATAAATTCATAGGATCTTAGCTCATCATAACAATCATCTCATTGTTGTTGTAAGAATTTATATGAAAAATATATGTAGAAGTTATAATTTTAATTAAAAAAACTCAATTCTAAATATTTAAGCATAAAATCAGTTTGGAGAGAAGAAAAAATAAATTAACAAAAACAAAATAAGAGATCATTTTTATGATATTTGAATTAGAAAACGAGCTTAATTCAAAGCTCAGAAGCTCAGGGTTGGCTCAGCGAGCTTAAAACAAGGATCAGGTTCGGCTCATAATGAGCAGAGCTAACTCGGCTCTTTGACAGCCCTACTGAAAGCAAATATATTTTATACTCCCATAAAGTAAAAAGCACCCACTTAAATTTTATTATTTGGGGGTATCCCTTCCGAAGCAGCACAACCAAAAGTCACGAGGCGATCTGAAATCTTTTTTAATTCGTAAAACATACAAAACATAGCTAGCAAGCCCAAGAAGCATCATTATTTAATTATGGCTCCACGATGATTTTCCCTGTGGCATGGCCACTAATGCTCTTAGCCCAAGCATCTTCGGCCTTGCTCAAGGGCTGTTTCGAGTCCAATACCGTCTTCAGCTTCCCTTCCTTCACCAATCCTATCAGAAACTCCAGGTCTTCACTGTTGCGGGTTAATAATACAGGCACCAACTGCTTCTTGGTGAAGATTAGCTTCTTTAGCGGAAAGGTTAGCATGGCAATAGGACTAGGAGTGAGATCTAAAACCTTTCCGGTTTCACTCAAATTAGGCTCGAAAATAGACCAAGGAATACCCATTGCACAGTGGATCACTACGTCATACTTTCGACCAGATGGACTCTTCAAGGCCTCCCCATCTTTGGTCTTATAGTCTAGGACCTCATCAGCCCCCAAGCTCTTGACAAACGCAATGCTCCGAGCCCCACAAGTTGCTGTAACATGTGTATTCCCAAGCTTTGCGAGTTGAACAGCATAATGGCCCACGCCACCTGATGCAGCGGTGATTAGAACATTTGCTGGCTTGCCGCTGCCATCAAGCTTGATCCCAGCATACTTGGTGAGAGACTGGAAAGCAGTGAGGCCGGCAATGGGTAATCCTGCTCCTTCAGCTGCCGATACTTCTGCAGGCCTCTTAACTGTCAAGCTCTCCTGAGCCACAGCAAACTCGGCAAGCCCACCTCCAGTCTGCCATTCAGTCATTCACCTCAATAGTCAGCTATGATTCACTGGCGGCTGAGGCATATGTCTTCCATTGGGGGGAAGACCCAGGGTCAAGGGGGTGGGGTGAACAGTGTGCGGTTGAAGCCGCCTGACTGATGTAAACCGTAGTGGTCGTACTCAAAAAAATAAATCATAAAAGGATCTCCTGCACCCAATTTGTTTGTTTCACATGTCCTCACACACAGAAAGGGTTAGGGAATGTATGGTGTTAAAATGGTAAAAACAGTTTTAAATGAAAGGATAAAATAAAGTGTATTGGATTAAAACCGTAAAAAACATATAGTGTTCAAATGAACATTAGACACCAAATTCAAAATCCATCACGTGTCAGTCTGGAGGCGGGATTTAGTGAGACAACTTAAAGTGAACCTAAGATATAAATGACATTAAGGCGACATGTCAACATGGAAAAAATTACACTTTTTGGCACTCATGTGTCGGCCCTAAGGTTATTCTTAATTTAGGCTCACTTTAAGTTGTCTCACCAAATTCTTAGGGGTTAGGCTGTGGTATGAGGATGTAGAGGGACATACAAATTTGGGCATAGGAGATCCTTTCCCATCTTAAAAGTTTGAAAAACATAAGCAGAAATATAGTTATGGGGAGGCCAGATTTGGAAAAACAACTTAGAGAGCGGCTAAAGTTGGAATTATACTAGGGCTGACACATCAGTGCAGAAAAAAGTTAAATACACTTTTGGGGGATTTTTTCACTTTTTAGCACTGATATGTTGGCCCTGATGTCATTCCAACTTTAGCCACTTGTTAAGTTGTCTTACCCAATCCGCTTACAGTTCTTGGGTACTCACGGCATGGTTAAGCATAGCTACAACCTTGTCACCAGCTTTCAACTTCTTAACTTCAGAACCAACCTCTATCACCTCTCCTGCTGCATCTGTAGCTGTTCTATCAAGAACAAATATCAAGATATAGTGTCTAATGCTTCTCATTTTGATTTGGATTGTGAACGTTTGAAATAAAGATTGGACAAAAATTGACCATACAGTATAAAATAGGTAACTCTGAAGACAAGTAACACCTCCACAACAAATGAGTTAATTGAAGTCAAGATTACACTTGGCGGGTGACCATCATTTGATTAAAATTATTTCCTTCTTCATTCATTGAAATAAGTATATGGCCTAAATAAATAAATGTATCATAAATTTAACTTTTTTATTTAGTCATAAAACAAGTTAAATTATTGAAGAAAATATGTTAGGGACTCTAATGTAATATGATCATTGAAGAATTACCATAATCTTCTACAAGAGCTCTTCAACACCTCTTACTTCTAACATCTTTTATAGGCCTAAACAAATAGGGCTGTCAATAGGGCTTGGCTGGCCCAAAACCTGACTTGACTGGCACTTAAGCCTGAGCCCAACCCAGCCCAGAGTGTATAATAAAACATGAAACCAGCCCAAAACCTGAAAAAAAATTTGATTTTTTGATTTATGTTTTTCATTAAATTAATTTGAATGATGAAAATAATTGATATAAGAACTCTAAAACTTCTACCAATTTAGATGGTGAAAATGTAATAGGGTTTGGTTATTAGAATAAAACAAATAAATTTAAAACATTTACCAACAAACATTGTTTTGACTGAGTGGTTAAGAGCATAATATTTTTGTATTTATATGTCTCAATTCCATTTCGTGCTGCCCGAAGCCCGAATAATTACAAATTAACCCTTGCCCGGCCCAACCCGACCCAATTGACAGCCCTATGAACAAACAACCTAGTTTCATATAAAACTTATTTGTTAGAGATTCATATTGGACAATGGACACATACAACTCTCTAACTATATCTTATATTCCTTTATATTTTCAGATAATACTCCTCTATTTATATAATTTTGGCTATGTATTTAAAGCAATTGAAACCACACCATGTGGGTCAAATTCTTAAAAAAAAAAAAGGTGATTGAGAATGTGGGAAACGATTTAAAGGTTTATGCATTGTTAGATGATAAGGTTTGACAAATAGGAAGGGCAAAACAAGATTCGTGTACATCAATCATGTATGGTTTGGAATTAAATTATGACTTAGATGATAATGATATAATTTTTTATATTATTGTACAAAGGGTCGGCCAGCCTTATCCTGGCCCGGCCTAGTCTGCAAATTGGCCTAAAAAAGCCTGGCCTAAGGCTCGGCCCAAGATAAAGCCAGAACATTTGTTAGGGACGGGCTTGGGCTTACCTCAGCTAAGCTTGAGCGCGGTCCAAGACTTGAACTTATATCTATGTATATATTAGAAATTGGGAATCATATTGTGCATTGTTTGGAGTTTTGATAGATTTGTTTTTCAATCATTTAAATAATTACATACAAGAAATCTAGATATCTAAGTCTCTTATTAATTGTATCATAGCTCTCTATTTACCAACTATTACAAAAAAAACAAGAGAAAGAACTCGGTTTAGCAACTGGGATCCACCTCCATGGGAAATTGGGAATGGAATCATGCAAAGGAAAAACTAAAGCTAAGCTTGAATGGGCTTTGGACCAACTTGAGACCCATTAAAATAACTAAGGCCAGGGCTTGGACTTAATGTCCCCAAATTTTTTAGGCTAGGCCTGACCTAAAAAAATAACCCATGACATTAGGGTTAGGACTAATGTCACCAAATTATGCATATTTGTAAACCAAACAAATATGCATAAAATAAGAAAAAAAAAAAAAAAGAGAGAAAGAAAGACAAAGTGGAGAAGATGACTCTCTTTATTCAACTTTAATGCTTTACATTAATTTCATGGGAGCTTTTACAACTTCATAGTCAAGACTTTACAACCTATCTACGTTATTATGGACTGATCCTAAGCTTGAATTCCTTGATGTCATTTTTGAAGGTTTTGCAGAGATTTAATGAACTTGTTTCCTTATTGAAAGAGAAGAGACTGTTGGATGCTTGAAGAAGATGAAGGAAAGTTAATGACGCTTGAGCTTGAGAGAGTTCTTGTAATCTAAAAAGAGGCATGCAAGAGTGTCAAATTCGTGTGATTTATATATAGATGTGCAGACGTCTAGAACTGCAGCCCATGAAGACATCTTTTTGTTGCATACAAAATCCTATTTGGTGTGGGAATATATCATTTCATGACCTTGTACATATTGAAGAATTTTGGTGCGAGTTTAGACTTCCATTAGATTTCTAGACATCCTAAGAGTCCATTGGTATCATAGCTATGCAAAACAACATTCAGAGTTCGAGTTTATGTCGAACTTAAGTTTTTGGTTCCATGGGTTGCGACTGGGATTCAGTCACGATGACTGCACCCGCGATTGAAGGTCAGCCCTGGAAGTTATCCTGGGTGCACGACTACTTGGGTGACGCAACTTGTTAGTCAGTCACGACATACCCCCTTCAGTCGCGACCAAAGGCATTTTGGCAAATATGTCAGTTGCGGCATTTTTCTTGTTCCTACAAATGGCTTTGATGTACTAACGGTTGATGACATTATAGCTATATATATTAGTTTGTTAGGTTATTGATGAAGCATGTGAGTGATGGAAATGCTCAACAAAGGATCCATCATCTCATAAGTGCAAAATTGATTAGATGAAAAAACTACACATTTTAATCAACATAAATCCAGAAAAAAATACCCCCTTTGCAAATATACTTTCACGCACTTGAGGTATAATTTTCCATATGGTTGTTGATGTTAATCGTATGGTCACTGAAGTGTACATAAACAATTATTATATATTATGGGCTTATGGTTTTAGGCTCATCACAACAAAAATGAATGAATTTCAGCATTAATTAAGCGTAAGACTAATTTAAGTAATACCAAAAAGAGAATAAGAATAAACCAATATTTTGTTTTATACCAGAAAATTGAATATTATATTTCAAAATTTCTCTCAGTAGAGGAACAGTGAATTAATTTGATACCAACATTACAGCAACGTTTAGCAATACCATGTACATATTGATCCTCTGTAAGTGGTTGTCCAAGGTTTAAAATCTTGAAATAATATTGAGTCATATTGTATGAACTATTGAGGGCTTCATAAAGTTGAAGACAAGTAAGAAAAAGGTGATACTACATCCATGATGAAAAGAAACCTCCTCTGGACTTACCTGGTATGTAAGGGAATTTGTATGGCAAAAATGGTCGAAAGAAGCCATCCTGAATTCTCCAATCAATTGGACTTAGACTTGCGGCTTCCATCTTTATCAGAACTTCAACTTTCTTGGGAATAGGAACTGGAACTTCCACATGCTGCAACAAACAGAACAATATAAAAAGTTATAAAACCTAAACAGGCATCATGTTCATTAATAACATCAACCTTTTAATTGCTAAAGAAATTCGGATGGTACCCATCACAATTGTTGGAATTCAAATATTAAAAGCTTCTAGCATAAAAATATAAAAGAGAAGTTTTATCAACAAATTAGACAGGAGTACTTGTTTGAGAAAACTTCTTTTCAAAAGGAACTCTGATAGATGACATCTAGGTTGCGTTTGGTAACTCTCCCGAAAAGTGATTCTCATTGCTTTCATTCCCAAGATTCCAAAATAGGTGAAAATGACATTTGGTAACTTCGCATTCTCTTTCCAGATTCCACTCCCAAAATCACATTGGGAGAGGGTTTTTGGGAGTTAAAAAAACGTCGCTTCACGGTTTTCTCTCTCGTTTCTTGTTCTCACTCCTCGTGATTTGGGAAGAGATGCCTGAGACGAAGGAGACATCCAATGAACCTCCCATTTGTTACCAGGTATACCTCTTCCACTCTCTTCCTCCTCTCCTCCTCTCGTTGTCGCTCCCTTCTTCTTCTTCTTTTTTTTTCTCATTTCTTATTTGGTGTAGACGATCGCAGTCCCCCCTCTCTCTCTAACCTTCACAGTCCCCCCTTGTTGTAGTCTGAAGTAACAAAACCCCAAATGCCCATTTTGGTTTCAGTCCTGATCGACTCTCTCCGCCTTTTCCTTCTTCTCTCTCTTTTTTTTTCCTTCTCTTTTTGTAGTCGATTTTGCAGGGTTTAGCGGCAACTGTGGCTTGGTTTCTTTTTTTTTTTTCTCACCCAATTTTGCAGGTTTTAAGGTTCTCTTCTCTTTTTTGCAGGTTTTTTTTTTTCAGGGTATTCTCCATTTTTTTTGCAGGTTTTCTCCACTACCTCCTCTGCTTCTTCTCCATTTTATCTTCTTTAGTTGTTTTTTCAGACCATTTTTACAAGGTGGGTGTCCAACCGTGACCTCCTGCAAATCTCCCTCTCCCGCTTCTCTCTCTCCTTTCTTCTTTCCCTCTCCCTCTTTATTCCCTGCTCTTCGTTTCTTTCTACATCCCTCTCTCTACAGCTCTCTCCCTCTCTACAGTTCTCCCCCTCTCTCTCTAATTCCTTTCTCTATACCTCTCTCTCCCTCTCGCTATAGCCCCCTCTCTCTCTCACATTCCTCTCTCTACACCTCTCTCTCCCTCTCTCTACAGCCCCTCTCTCTCTCTAATTCCTCTCTCCCTCTCTCTATAGTCCTCTCTCTCCCTCTCTTTATAGACCTCTCTCTCTAATTCCTATCTCTCTACAGCTCTCTCTCTAATTCCTCTCTCTCCCTCTCTTTACAGCCCCTTCCCTCTTTAATTCCTTTCTCTCTCTAGGTCTCGATTTTTGCACAATAGGTGAATCCCTTCTGAAAAGAAACTTTCCTATCGCAAAAAATATCTCCCGTGATTAGGAGTCGCCACCATCATTTTTAAAGATATGGATGGACATTAATTTTGAAAACAAAATAAGTTTAAATTTTTTAAAAGGGTTTGAAATGTCTAACTTCATACTTAAACTAGTTGACTCTCAGAGATTCTTAGGTAAGTGGTTTATTTATGAGTTGGGGAAGGTGTTAGGCACCCCACCTCATCCGCTTTGCGGTTACTTACTTTAAACCTGTTACAATCTAATGGACGACTCAATTTATAATCTAATCATCTCATTCATTACTTTTTATCTCATTATGTCGAGATTAAGCAAGGAATCCACATGCCATTTCTGTGAAAATTTCAGCAACATAATGACTATAATATGGACCCTTGGGGATGAATAGTGATCCCTATGTCACTTTAGAATCACATGATAGTCCATAAATTAAGAAAAAAAACACTCCAAATATATATCATATGTCTACAACATCATCGTTGTCCACCCAACAACTTCGTATTTATATCAATATCCCATCACCTCCATCATGAATTTATATCTAAATAAACTTAAATGAATCATCAAATTCACACAAAAAAAAATCAAAGTAAATCAAGTAAATAAGATCTACACTATCATGTGCCAACCAGGTCCTCAATGTATGCCCATTACGTACCAAGCCGAGCTAACATAACCACATAGTCATCCCATAGCTTAGGCTTTTACATATTGCCTACACATAATACAATTTACAATTAGTCCAATCATCTGTTTTAAATGAATAAATGAAAGAGTTAAGTTAAAGAACATACATTTTTTGTTGTTTTTTATGTAGCCAAGAAGACAAGTTAAGAGATAAGTAGCAAGATTTATTTATGTGAGTACAAAAAAAGAACGAATCAAAGTTGTACCATAAGCTACAAAAAGAGGAACACTACAAGCCTTCTATGCTAATGGGTTGTTATGAATAACAAATCCAAATGCAATTTCCACACATTAGTGAAATAAAATAAAACTGAACAAAAAAAACCTCCTATGCTTTGCACATAACGTAACCTCAATTTAAGTTCAAAACAAATAATAACAAGAAAAACAAATTGGAGAAATTCTATTGGATTGTTTCCTATGCCAAACATCATTTTAACTGTATTCAAACCACCAAAGTTGAGATAATCATGTTGACCATACATATACGACCTTTGTGTCATGCATGACATTATTTCTTCATTAAGGAGTTCTCATATTAGGTTTTCAAGTAGAATTATCTTGATGGTATGTTTGGTGAACAACAACAGAAGACGAGACAAGGGTCATGTGGCAGCGAAAAAATATATATATACACATAATACTACTAAGGTAAATTTCAAATGAATTTAATAGTAGGTAACAAATTAAATAATCCATTTATTTCCAACATAGGGCCAACTTAGTAAGTTCTAAAAATCAAAATATAGAACCATAAAGATTCCCCACTTTAGAGTTCATGTGATATTCTTGGTCCAAAATTTTGACTCAAGTCTATTCTAAAATGAAACTTTGACTTGAAGAAATCTACTTGTCCACCAGAGGCATTCTGAATTTAAAAATCCTAAATAGGCTGAAGTTGATAAACCCTAAAAATTACACCAGTGAGAAAAGAATATACAGCCCCATAAAGGCGAGTTCAATCATGAGTTCATCAATTACCAAATCCAAACCATAACCCTCCAAAATAAACCCTTCCTCTCAATCAATGAGCATAAGGAATAAACTCTATCTCAATCTAAAATATGCAAACAAATAGCTCCATATTGATGGCAATGGTTGATAGCTCATGGATTATTAGCTAAAACAAGTTGCTAATAGCTCAGACAGACCATCATATTTCATGAAAGAAACAACTTACGAATTCATGGTCAAGAATAATAAAATGAGCAAAACCGTCTCACAATATGTCTTAAAGCAATAAAAATAAAACCCACTAACATCAAACATCTAAAATTGTTTGAATCAAAGGAGTTGAACAATGAATCTGAAACCTCATTTGGCTTCCCTGAAAATGAAAGAAAAATGAAATAAAAAAGAAAAAAGAAAAAGGGCAATGTGGTTCATTCCTCCATAACAATGACATTTGAAAACATGAAATCCCCTTTTTGACTAGTTGAATCAGCCCTTTTGTCACATAAAAAAAATGAATAAATGCAGTACGCAAATGATACTCAACCTATATATGCAAACCATCCAGCTTGCCACCTATTTTTAAGAAGAAAAAAAATCACTCTTGTGCTGTGTTTCTTTATTCAACAGAGCCACTTTAATAAAGAAGATTAAACAACATGTAAAATAAGATAAAAAAAAGATGTTGGTATCAATCTTTAATAATAAAAAATAGAACAGATGGATTAATCATAGATGCTGAAAAATCCCAGCAGTAGTTTCTCATATTATGGATAAAATAAAAATAATATAAATAGACAAACTATATGTTGCACTTATCAAAACAACAATAACATTTTTTCACAGTGAATGAATAAGCAAATCAATGAAATAAAAAAATGAACAATATGATCAAATTTTCTTCACAGGATAAAGTATATCTTAACATAAATAATAAATAAAAAAAGAAAACTTTCAGATGAACTATGTAATCTAATTTAAGGCCAAATCATTCAAGATAAAAGAAAAGAAGAGAAATGATAAAGTAAAAAATTAAAAAAAAAAAAGAAGAAAAGGAACGATACTTAGGAAAGTTGATTGGTGAGACGTAGAGCTTTCCACACTTGTCGCAC
>JAOXJP010232092.1:0-10527 GCA_025762735.1 Platanus orientalis | reverse complement strand
ACATTGCATCTTCAATAAATCGTACCATTTATAGACCCCACTAAGGCCAAGTGTGGCCCCCACCTTGCTCTAATGTCCGCGTCAAAGGGGTTGAGACATCATCATCTCCGGACCCCTTCCATCGCCATCTCAAGCCATCATCAACATCACTGTTCCAAACAGCACATGCTACGAGCTTTAAGGTTTGAGACATGAGTTCTTAGGTTTGAGGTAAGACCATTAGATGAAGGGTTTTGCATTGTTTTCTATTTATATGAGGAATTATCTATGTCTAACATGTGTATAAAGTCATGGAAATTAGTGCACCTACACATCTTCATTGACATTTTGTTTTTATACCCGAAGACCAAGAGCTAACCATCGAGACTTTGGGTTATCCAGACAAATATTTCATGAAATTATCCATAAAAACTGAATGGAAAGAAAAGTAGAGGCTTTCCATCTGCTAGCACTATGGTTTGACATCATTTCTTTATTCAATGGCCCACCTTTTCCTTGAACCTAGTCAACGATTGAACTTAAAGATACATGAATTGCATGCCATTTAATCAGTCAAAAGCATGAAAATACTAATATATGCCTTTTGAGATTTGGGCTCCTTCCAACAGTAGAGAAAGTCAAGTTGCTCCACTTCTTTACTAGGAAGGTTCTTTATTTATGATAAAAGAAACAGTGGATTCAACCAATCTTTCTTGTAGTATGAAAAGAAATCTCACGAATCAAGGTGGTGGCAGCTTCCTTTAATTCAGCTTCAGCAGTAAATGATGCTAGAACAATGTAAGAAATGGAAGTGTGTAGATGTGCATAACAAAACGTTGTCCAGGTGTATACGAAGTGATATTAAATCATAACTTCATAAGGTTAATCAAACTCTAGGAAACTTTACTTAAGACAGAAACATTGAGCAAATTATTTTATACCTACTATTCCATCTGGTTTTTTGGTTCATATTCCTATTTCATAACCATGATTGGGGCTAGTACTAACTCCAGGTTCTTACACTAGATGGAACTCCCTTAATATTTTTCGCCCTTAGATGTCCATAGTTGGGATTCAATGTTTCTTCATGGTTGCTACAATCACTTCAAGCAGTGCAAACAACAAAAGATGTTCTCCAAGTCCTTGGCTATTGAACAAATTCCAACCACACCAAAATAGATGATGAAAGCCCTCCACCACGTTGAAATACAGATTGACTTTAAAAAAAATTTGTTTAGGTGTCAAATTTTGATGTAGAAAAATATAGGGGATACCTAAATTTGATGTAGGTTGATGGTCAAAATAAAGCGGAAGCAAGAAATAATTGAACAGTCCAAAATTTAATTCTTTAAATACTTTCAAGTAGCCAAAATTTTAAGAAAATATAAAAATTGAATGGGAGAATTAAAGAGAGGGATTTAGAAGAGATTAGGGAAGAAAAGAAGGGAAAAAGAGAAAAAAAATAACCTAGAAGGGAATTGGAATTTCTAGATAAACTCACAAAATTACCAAAATACCCCTGCTCATGCGTCAGAAAATTCTAAAAAATTGCATGGTGTTAGATGAGTCATAAAGGTATTCCAATGCTTCGTCAAATTCTGATAAGTTTTGATACAAAAAATTATAAAAAACTCGGATTGGATGTACTTCTTTAATGGAGCTATGTAAATAAGTGGAGACTCTTCGTTCAACAACTCAAACCTTGATAGTATTGATGGTAACACTGTAGATATAGATTGAAAATGAGATAAAAGAGGTAAGAAGAAAAACGGAGAAAGAAAAGAGAACAAAGGATAGAAAAAAATAGAAGAAGATAGAAACTAAGGAACAACCCTATGTTTCACAAGATCAAATCATGAGAAAGGGGGGAAAGGATGGATAAAACACAAACAAACCAAACTTTAATTCAATAATCCATGACTACCAAGACCAAAACGATAAGCCCTTTATATAAGCTCAAAACGCTAAGAAAATAGTAACAACTAAACAGAAAGTCCTAAATCAACTAGCCTACTTGATACCTAAGACTTTCCTAAGCCTAAAACTATTAAAACATTGACTTTCTAAAAACAAAAGCTGCCAAAATTCCGGCCTTCTAGAGATTTTCGTCTAACACTCCAAAAGGGCCACACTTTGACTTGTTGACTCACTAAAAATACTAAAATATCATTGGCAACAATGCCTTATTACAAAAATACTATTGTACTAAAAAACCAAAATTACCCTTGGAACTATTGGCCTTACTACAAGTATATCCCTCCCACATAAAACACTTAAACTAACTCATCTTTTAGCACCATCTTGAACTTGAATCTCTTATGAATTGGCTCATACAACAACCTCTTTACAATTCCGCATCATTCTCCCAAGATGAGGAGAAATTCGTCTTTAAATTGAAAAACCTCCAATTTCTATCACATACCCTAGCAAAGATTCTCTTTTAAGTCTGCAATATAGGTGGCAAGTGTGGTTGAGGATGTAGTGTGGTGGCCTTGTATGGACCTCCTTGCTTGGCCTACTTCCTTGCCTTGGATCGCTTCTTGTAGTTGAATCGCTTTCAGGTTTTGGATTGAACTGGGATTTCTTCACATCGTAGAAAAGCTTTGATTTTGGACTTGACCTTGACTTTTAGTTTGGAATCAACTGATGAAGATGCTGGTTTATCATCTTTAGAAGCTTCAATTTTCTGGTCACCTTCTTCCTCGGACTTGATCTTGTCTCATTCCTTGGAAAGTACTGATGATAATGATGTTGGCTTCTTGTCTTTAGAAGCTTAAAGAAGGTTTATAAGAGCTTCGTCTTGTAGAATATCTTTCAAATCTGGTTGCTCTTGTGGAGGAAACTGTTGAGGCAATATCTTCATCTAATAGCATACACCATACTTGAAAAATTGCAAGATACATGTCTCTTGGTTGTAGCTAACACGTCTTTCATCAATCGATGGTTTTCCAAATATGATCAAATTGTCTTCCAATGGATTGTTCTTACTCTCAACTGCTCCACGTGAAAATTGAAGATAGAACTCTTCTTCATAATAACAACGAAAACATTGATTTTGCTCATCCTCTAGGATCTTTTCAATCATGTGTGGAAATCTGATTTTCCTCAAAACAATCACTAATTACAACCTTTAACAATTTCCCAAATAGGAGATTAAGCTTAGTTCGAACGTCAATCATTGTCAAGATGTTCCCGGGATAAAATAGATGGGTTATCAACTAAGCCTAGTTTACCCAAGAAGCCCTTTGGTTTTTCAACCTTATTACACACGCATGCCCTCAACTACAATCCTACACACCAATGGCCTTATTACATACGCAATTCCCACCCCTAAAAAACTTTAATTAACCACATAACATTCAAATTTAAACCTTGCCATGTTATGTGGGGTTACATACATAAGCCTACTAATGTTACATCAAATTTGTTTGAACCTCAAATGTCAATGTACATTTCAATATTATAGTTCTCTTTTTTATTTTTTTAAGTTTAAACAATCTACAAAGTTTCTAAAAGCCTTTTTTTAACAGCCAAGCCATTTCTGATTTAAATTTCATACACCCATCCTTGGCTCCATGCATCATTGGGTAAATGGGAAGATTTGAAGGATCTGGGTACCATATCTCTCAATGTGTTTGGAACGAGCTCAATGACTAGGATTGCACAATAGTATAGAATGCTCATCCTTGTATGACAAGAAGACTGGAAACAATTTATTTCTACTTTCTTTCTTTTTTTCTTTTTTTTTTTTTTGATAGAAGAAAAATTCATTTAGAGGGATGAGGCATTCCAAGCAAACAACAAACCCTAAGGCTTACATAGTAGGGAAATCTCTAAAAATGGTTCCCCACCCTCTTTTCATATCAACAAGAGAAAGCCCCCTAAGATCAATACAATTAATCCCCCCAATTTCAAAATAAATCTTTAGCTTTTTTATGTACATTAGAAGCCAGTTGGGCATGATTTTCAAAGATACGATAATTTCTCTCCAACCAAATGAAACAACAAATCGCTAGACACACAAAGGCCCACAGCATCCTCCTTTTTCTCGAAGTATTCTCCATTCTCTATCCTTGGATAAGGTCCTCAATGCATCCAAGGAAAAACCCAAGACACCCTTACCTCCCATAGAGCTTCCTCCCACACTTCCCAAGCAAAAGGGCAATGGATTAACAGGTGGTTAGTTGTTTCCTCATCCTAATGACAAAGACAATATATACTAGGAAGAAACATCCTCTCTTTTTGAGAAAGTCAATGGTAGGAAATTTTTCTATGGCAACAATCCACACAAAAAATGCCACTTTAGATGGGATTTTAATCTGCCAAATATTGTTCCAGAGGAAAGAAAGATCTTCTCCCCCTCCAAATAGAGAACTACAAGAGTTAACCGAGAATCTTCCATCTTTGGTTAGAATCCATCTCTCGGAATCAACCTCTAGGGTAAAAATTATCCACTATCCCAAGAAGGTGAGTCATTTCGTCAAGCTCCCAATCGTTGAGGTGTCTCTTGAGATAAACAGACCAACCACCAACAACATTATTATCCCAATAATCAGCCACCCTCGCATTCTTATTGGAAGCAATGGAATAGATATAAGAAACCTCCTCTCTTAGTGGCCGATTGATTCACCACTTATTATTCCAAAAGTTAGTGTTTTGACCCAAACCAATTTCCATCCGAATAGCTTCTTTAAATTTATCCAAGAGATGCATAATACCTTTCCAATAGCTTACCCCATGAGACAAGGATGGCATTTTCGACTCCCATTCATTGGCCAACCCATACTTGCTTACAATGACTTGCCTCCATAGACTCTCTTGCTCTTCCATAAAACACCAAAACCATTTAGAAAGAAGAGCTTTGTTAACCTCAGTTATCCTCTTTATCCCGAGACATCTTTAACCTTTCGGCTTACAAATTTCCTCCCAAGAGACCAAGTGGAGACTCGCTTCTCCCCTTCCTTTTCCCCAAAGAAAATCCCGTTAACATTTTTCAATAGAATTAGCAATAGAGGGGGGAACTACGAATAGTGAGAGGAAGTATGTGGACAAACTAGCAAGGACTGATTTTATCAAAGTAACCCTTCCCCCTTTTGAGAGGCGTATACCTTTCCACCCAACAAGCCTTTTGCGGATTCTATCCATAACATAATTCCAAGAGGTCTTACTTTTAAATGGAGCCCCTAATGGAAGGCCCAGATAAGAGGAAGGAAGGGATCCTGTCTTGCAAACAAGGACTTCGGCATACCTCCCTACGTTCTCCACTTAGCCCACCCCATAAATACAACTTTTGACGAGATTGACCTTTAAGCCAGAGATAGCTTCAAAGCACCTAATTACACATCATAAATACTTTAGTTGTCTTACCGAATTTCAACACATGACAATGGTATCATTTGCAAACTGAAGGTGAGATACGACCATTCCATTCTCTCCAACCTGAAGACCCTCCAAAAGACCCCCTTGAAAAGCCTTTGACACTAAAGCCCCAAACGCCTCTGGAATCACCAAGAATAAAAAAGGGGATACGGGATCCCCTTGCCTTAAGCCACTCCAGCCAAAAAAATGCTATGTCGATGAGCCATTGAAGAGAACAGAAAATGATACCATCCCATAACATTTCCTCATCCATTGTCTCCATTGAATGCCGAATCCCATTCTTCTTAACATGTAGTCCAAAAAGTCTCCGTTTACTCTGTCATAAGCTTTCTCAAGATCCAATTTACAAAGAATTTCTCAATCCCCTTTTTTTACAACAGCATCAATACATTCATTGGCAATCAACACCCCATCTATACATTACTGACCACTAATAAAAGCTCCTTGATTTGCCGAAATCATAGAATTCAACACTTCCTTTAAGCAGCTTGCAAGAGCTTTTGAAATAATCTTATACACATTGCTTACCGAGCTAATGGGCCTAAAATCTTTGATCATATCAGCCCCTACTTTCTTCGGGATAAGAAAAATAAAGGTAGCCTTGATTCCTTAGTCAGGAAAAAAGTTATTATGAAAGTTCTCTATCGTCAATAACATATCCCTTTTAACTACCTCCCAACATACTTTATAGAAAGCCATAGTAAACCCATCCGTATTTGGAGCTTTATCATCTTTTATACTCCAAATGATATTTTTCACTTCAATCCCCCTAAAAGGTCTTCCCAACCAATCTCTTTGAGCTTCCGACAATGATTTAAACTACACATCATCAAACTTAGTTCTTCTTAGCCCCGGGTCCCAATAGAGATTCATAAAGAAATCAGTCACATGAGACTTCAATCTTTCTTTATCCTCAACCATGTCTTTAGCAATTCTCAACTTGGATATAAGGTTGGCATTGCATCTTGACAAAGCCACTCTATGAAAAAACTTTGTGTTGTCCCCCTCCTTTAACCAATGAGATTTAGCTTTTTGCTTCCATTTGATTTCTTCCAATTCTGCGATTTTTCCATAATCATGCTTCACCAAATCCCTAAGGCATCTTTCTTCCCTAGTTAGATCCCGAAGTTCCTCAATGGAATCCCAACGCTTCAATTCCTCCAAAATACCCTTCTTATCCTCCACACAGCCAAAAATAGACTTATTCCAAACCTTTAGCTTCTCCTTTAGCATTTTGAGTTTAAGCCTAAATCTTTGACCCGGATGTCTTGACACCTAAAAACTAGACCACCAATCCTACACCATTTCCACAAACCCAGGACATTTTAGCCATATATTTTCAAACCAGAATGGTCTTGGATCTAACTTTGTTGGCTTTCCATTAAGAAGAATTGGAATATGATCCGATGTTGGTCTCGGCATAGACTCCCTTTTAAGGAAGGAAATAAGGCATCCCATTCTGCTAAAACAAATAATCTATCCAGCTTACTCATAAAGGGAATTTCTTGCATATTGGACCAGGTGTATTTAATCCCAGTTATTACCACCTCTCTAAAAGCGTAGCTATCTACAAAGTCCGAAAAGCGGAGCATATTTCTCTGATTCCCTCCACCCCCATTTTTGTCATTATGATCCAAAACTTTATTGAAATCACCACACAAGGACCACGGACCTATCCACGCATCCCGAACGCTACCAAGCTCCTCAAAGAACGACTAAGACAATCTACTATCACACAGACCATAAACTCATGTTACTGACCAAAAGTCCTCAGACCCTTTTACTCTTCCCTGAACAAACATAGAAAACAAACCAACCTTAAAAGCAGTTATCTCGATAATATTCGAATTCCAAAACACCCAAATACCACCCGAAGCCCCTTGAGAAGACAAACCCCATCCACCATAGAAAAGGGAGAAACCTCACATGACATAGCTCTATTCATATCCTGAAGCATGGATTCTTGCAAAAACACAATCTCCACCTTACTTAAGGTGATCACATCCTTGATTATTGCTCTTTTCTCAAACCTGTCTAAACCTCTGACATTGCAGGAAAGCACCGAGATATTCATTGACGACTCCACAAAACCTAAAACAAAAAGACCTACAACTTACATTCCATAGAGGGACCTAGCGCCCTTCCGACCCCTGTTCCTTCCTTCATTTGAGAAGTGAAGCGCCGAGTGTAGATTCTTAACTTCTCGCCAGACTCCTCTTTGCAACGGAACCTAATAGGGATACTTCTTCAAAGAAGAAAACAAAGCAATTGTCTGCTCTTCCACACCCTCAAACGAAAGGCCCAAGAATTGACTAACAGCCTCAATCTGATAGAGAACCCATAGCAAGACATCAAGAAGAGGTTAAGCTTGATTGTCAAATTGCTCAAGGGCCCTGGTCTGGTTTGTCTTTACCAAACCGATATCACCCGTAGTTCTCGTAACATTCATGGGGGTTGACATGATTTGTTGGTCTGTTGTCCCTATTGCCTCCCCTAAAGGCCCTTCCCCACAAGCTATATGCTCCGAGGGCATAAAGGGTGAGATCTTCGGTTAAGGGAAGCATCTGATCGAACAGAAACCTCTTCCTCCGGATTGATTCCTTCAACATCCATCCCTAACTAATGATCTCCTAACACCACTAACTCCCTTGATGTAGAAACTGGATTCCTTGGGACATCAGCTAGAGGATTGACATCCAATTCATCATGAGGGCTATCAGTTCGCCTGTGATGCTCTCCACCCATAGAGGATTCACATTTTCCCAAGCTCTACCAAATCGACCCACAACCATCTCCCTGATCAATTCTCTACATGCCTCCTTTGAAAAAACCCCACCCGAGCCATCTTCCTTTGAATAATTAAAATGACCAAAATGTTGTAGCACCCATTCTTTGGTCCTAATAGCTTACCGAGTTGGTTCAGTACCATTTTCACCATTTACCCTTCTTTTTTCAAGGTAGTTAAATTTCCCAAAAGACATGAGGGGCATTTTTGGAATGCAAAAGTTAAACTCCCTGTTCCAGGGAAAAGACACTGATGTGCCTAGATCTAAAGCATCCTGTCGTTGAAATCTTTTCCACCTAGGGGCATCATCATCCCAACACGTCTGACGCTCATCCAAAGGAAAAACATTTGGAAGTGACAATCTTGCCCCTTTAGGGAAGTCCTCACATTGCAAAGCTTGAGAAGCAACATTGTCCAATGAGGCACCTTTAGTCAAAAAGTTATGATTACTCCGATTTTTGAAATTTGAAATCCCATTCTAACAAAAACCACCAGGTGGATTAATCAAACCAGAAACCACCCTTTTCTCACCGAAAAACTGCCTATCTTCCAACACCAGTTCTGCAGGAGATTTCGTCTTGTACCAATCAAGTTCGGCATTGTCAAGGTCATCTTCCACCACAATGAGAATTAAGAACTCTTCCTCTCCGTTTGAGATTTTGTAGCTTCTCGGAATTTTACCAGAATCACATGGCCGGATCTTGAGTCTAGCTCAACGAAGATCTTCAAAGTTTGTCAATCGAGGGTCTACGTCAATCATTCCGCTACAAGCGTCACCTATTTCTGCGAATTGATCATCTGACCACAAATGCAAAGGAAAACCCATGAGCCTTATCCACCTACGTTTCAGCAAATGACCCTGCGCCACCGTTCCCAGTGATGGAGTCCACCGGTGAAAGATCACGCTGCTAGGAGCAATAGATTTGGACCCTTGGGAATCAAGCCAACAAACCTCAAACCATGTTGCCCCTTTTAGCAACCCTCTATTTTCAGCTAGAGGGATGATGGACGGTTTTACTTGTCAGAGCAAGGCCTCCTGCACCACCAACTCAATTAGTCCCCATTCCATGCCGGAATCAATGCGATCGACACACACCGAGGTTGTCCAATCTCCAAAATCAAACTTTTTCCTCCACTGATTCCTCTTGATGTTTCAATTCGCTCTTGCTAGGAGCACCGAAAAATCATGATCCTTTGGATGATAGCAGGGGATCACTCTCAGTCTGTCGTCTTCCTAAAATGAGTCTGGAGCATGTAAGCAAGTTTCTCCCAGCCAAAACCGTTAATCTCTTCTGGAATAATGATTCATCATCCCCTACCACTTCTCGGGCTAACAGAAATCTCCACGTACCGGCCCAGACCATTGCCCTTCCACTACACCACAACCACCTTATCCCCTTCATCTCTCGTCCATGTGAGTCGATCAGATTTCGGGAACCTGGCAACAAGCCTGAGGTTATCACAGATCCACTTAACCAAGGATAATCAGAACTTAATATTTTCAGTGTAACCTCTTCCACGCTTCGTTATTGACACTAGTGTTGTCCTACCAGCAGCATCTGTAGAAATCTCTAAGGATTTCCATTCCATGACCACCGTCTTCCTCATCATTTCTTGAGAAACAGTAAGATATAAATGTTAGACCTGCTGTTTTGCTGTTGATTTTCTACTCACACTAATAATTCTCAGTCTAAGTTAATCCTCAAAGGAAGCTTGTGAGAAAATCACTTCTACATGTTGAGTTGCTGTCTGATATTGCCATCACACAAGCCTTGGAAACATCACTTTGGGGGTGAGTGATTTAGAAAAAAAAAATTAGGACATACTACACCTTGCGGCAATACTATACTTTCAACCAACGACTTTCCTATTACATCCCAAAATTTAAAGGTAATGGAAAGAGAAAGTACTTAATTCTTGTACATCAATTGCAGGTATCCTATGTTCTACTTAAGCTAAGACCACAAAAGCACTAAACCTTCTCTCTTTCAGAAAAAAATATTTCTTTGTTGGATAAAACACAAGATCCAAAGGTTAACCTACCATGACAATCATCGAAAATCAATTAGTTCAGCCCTTAATTCCCAGCTATAATTTACTTCATCATTGATTTGAGGATGTGGATAGACCTTTGCAGGCAATAAGAGGTCATAATTTCCTATACAACAACTGCAATTACTCTAGATTCATATATTGAGACTGGAAGAGCCTTATGTTAACAGTAAATTAACCTAACTCTCCCAAAACCTTAAGGTGTTAGGAGAGACACGAATTAAAATATTTCAACACCCTCCCTTAGGAGGAACACTGTTCTCTCCTCGGAACACACTCAGGGAGCCATGCGTGAGTCCACACAATGTTTATACACATGTACACCATAAATC
>JAOXJP010232091.1:0-10527 GCA_025762735.1 Platanus orientalis | reverse complement strand
AATCTCATATATCTATGTGTAAAATGCATAAATAAATGCAAAATAGATGTGATAATGCCTACTCAAACTATGACAATTCTACAATTTTAAGTTATTATCAATATGATAGTTAGAACGTTAAGTGCCTTGCCCTCCATCAGGCTAGTGACCAAGTGGACCATGTCATCGGTCATGTTGGTCTTGTGGGTCGTGGGGAGGAGGTTGTGAACAAGGATGATGTTCAAAAATTTTGGTAGCATCTTGCAATCGCTGGTGGGGAGCTTTCCAAACCTTAGGTCCTCATCTCTCTCAAACAGCACCACAATGTGCGCTTTGACAATCCCAACATTTGGGAAGATAACTGGATCAACAGCGGGACGTAAAATCCCTAGAAGTAGAAAGATGCGGTTCGGATTAATCAACATCCAAACTCCATTCACCTTAGTCTCAAATGAGAGCTGGGTGTAGTTGGGAGAGTGCACATTCGTGAAGAAAAGGCAAACTGCCTCTTATTAAACATCCCCTTTGATGATGGTGAGTTGCTTTCAGCCATCATGGGGGACTTGGGTGCCTAATGTGAAGTCGCGGAGTGTGGTTTGATTCATATACTTCTCCACAAAGATCCACTTCTTAGATAAGGTTTGGTTGTAGTTATGGAAGGCGGTGGAGTCGTGTAATTCGTCGTAGTTAGGGGAGGAGGTTCTAGGCCGCTTTATTGGCTCATTTTCACTCATTGGAGCCTTGCCCAAATCTTGTTTCGACATGGTGTCAGCTTGAAAATTTTGAAAAATGATTAAAAAATAAAGTGGGGGGGGGAGGGAATAGTGTTGGATTGATCCTAGATTAATTTAGGATCAAACTAGGGACCCTTTTTTAAAATGAAAATATATTTTTTTGTTTTTCGTGAATTTTGAATGTTTAGATCGATCCAAAATGGAATATTTTTATTGTAGCCCTAAGTTTTATTTATTTTTGGTCGGTTGGACCCCAAACTCCCCTAAATGCATAAAATCACTTTATTTTGGGGAATGGAAAGATGTGGCTTTACATGCAGCACATTCCCATTGAACCTTAAAGATATGTAAATCATTTCAAGTCCAATGTCTTTGTGAGGATATCCACCAGTTGATCCTTAGTTAAAACACACTATAGAGATATTGTTTTCTCTTCCACCAAGTCACATATGAAATGGTGACGAATATCTATATGTTTAGTTCTAGAGTGTTGCATCGGATTTATAGAAATTTAGATTACACTTGAGTTGTTGATGAACAAGTTCATTGTTGATTAAAATAATTAACAATTCATAATCTGTGAGCTTCTTCTTCATCCATAAAAGTTGCGTGCATCCACTTCCAGCATCAATATATTCTTCCTCGACAGTCGATAGTGATATGGAATTTTATTTGCAACTATGCCACGAGACAAGACAATTGCTTACATAAAAGCATCCACCACTTATGCTTTTACAATCGTCAACATTGCCTGCCCGATCAACATCTAAAAATCTTGACTATTGGGGTAGTATCAAAGGCTGAAGTTGATTGTCCCATGGACATATCAAATGATTCTCTTGGCCGCTTTCAGATGTAATTCCTTTGGTGTTGCCTAATATCTTGCATAGGCACCTACACTAAAAGCAATGTCAGGTCTGCTTATTGTTAAGTATAGCAAACTCCCTATGATACTCCTAAATTGGGTGAAGTCAACATCAGTTCCATCGATATGCTTTGTTATTTTTTCAGTACTATTGATTGGAGTATCTATTAGTTTAAACTCTAAGATTCCAAACTTGGATTCTAGATCTTTAGCAAACTTGGATTAGTTCAGAAATATTTCATCTGATGTTTGCTTGATCTGTAATTTGAGGAAGAATTGTAATTCTCCTTCTATACTCATTCCAAACTCGGATTTCATTGTATGGGCAAACCTGTGTGACAACTACTCATATGTAGACTCAAAGATGATGTCATCCACATAGATTTAAATAATGAATATGTGATCATCCTTTTTCTTGATGAAGAGTATTTTGTCACCACTCCCCCTAACAAATTGATGATCCATTAAGAATTTGGTGAGTTTATCATACTAAGCTCTTGGGGCTTGTTTTAGCCCATATAATGTTTTCTTCAACCTATATACATGATTCGGCATGTAGGGATCTTTGAATCCCTTAGGTTGTTTAATATATACTTCTTCTTGAACTATTCCTATTTAAAAAGACACTTTTTTATGTCCATTTGATATAATTTGAATTTCAAATGACACACAATGGACAACAATATTTGGATTGACTCAAGTCTGGCTACTGGAGCAAATGTCTCCTCAAAGTCAGTACCCTCAATTTGAGCATAACCTTTAACAACTAGACTTGTTTTATTTCTTATGACAGTTCCATGATCATTCATCTTATTCTTAAAAATCCATTTTGTTCCAATTACGTTTTTACCTTCAGGTTTTTCAATAAGATACCATACATCATTCGTTTTAAATTGATTAAACTCTTTATGTATAACCATGATCTAATCCAAATCATTGAGAGCTTTTTTTTACTTTCCTAAGTTCAATCTTGGATGTAAAACAAATGTAGCTAATGATATGTACTAGTTGTTTTCTTGTTTTGACACCCTTGTTCGGATCTCCAATGTTGTCTTTAGATAAGTATCCCTTGGTTAGTCTCTTTTCTTTGGAACATCTATCTTCCTCATCATTTGTTTCCTCAAACTCATTCCTGGAGTCATGCGAGGTAACATCTTCTATGATTTTAGGATCCTCTTGAGACTTTACTACTTCTTTTTATTCCTTGTTTGATTGAGTCTTAGGTTGGTCATCTATGATGACATTTATAAACTCTTCCATACTTGAAGTTCTCTTGTGAAAAACTATGAATGCTTTGTGTCTAGTTGAATATCCAAGGAAGATTCCTTCATCACTTTTAGAATCAAACTTGGTTAGATTTTCTCTATCTCTCAATATATAACAAGTGCTTCTAAATACTTTAAAGTACTTCAAGTTAGGCTTGTTTCTATTCCATAATTCATATGATTTTTTTTAAAGTACCTGGCCTCAGGTACACCCTATTGTTTATATAACAAGCGGTGTTTATGGCCTTGACTCAAAAACTCTAGGCTAGGTCTTTACTTGTGAGCATGACTGTAGCCATGTCTTGTAAAATCCTATTTTTCCTTTATGCTATTCCATTTTATTGGGGAGTTTTGGGAGCAGAGAATTCATGTTTGATCCCACAATCATTGTAAAATTTTGAAAATTTGTTGTTTTCAAACTCTCCTCCATGATCACTTTGAATTTTCTTTATGGTGAGTTCTTTTTTAATTTGTAATCTTATGAAAAGATTCTTGAACTCCTCAAATGCTTCAAATTTCTCTCTCAAGAATGACACTCATGTGTATCTAGAGAAATCATTTACCATGACCACAAATTACCTTTTTCCACTAAGACTTTTAGTTCTTGTTGGTCCAGCTAAATCCATATGGATTAGCTCCAATGGTCTTGTGGTACTTATTTCAATCAACTTCTTATGGGAAGCTCTTACTTGTTTCCCATGTTGACAATCTCTACAAATTAGGCTTTCTTGTCTACTTAGCTTGGGTATACCAAGAACTAAGTCTTTTCTACTTAGTTTAGACTAGTTCCTAAGATTCACATGTTCAAGCCTTCGATGCTATAGGTTTGTCTCATCTTTTTGTGTGATGAGGCATGTGATTAATCGACCTTCTCCAAAGATATAGTAATTGTCACCTGTACGAATACCTTTGGTAAAAATTCATTTCTTGTCTTTTATATGGCATCCTTCCTTTGAGAAGCCTACATTGTATCCCAAGTCACAAATTTGACTTATGCTTAAGAAATTATGTTTTAAGCTACGAAGAGCACATCGTTTAGTGTTGGAACTTTAGGTATTTCAACTATACATCTACCCATTATTTTTGTTGTGTTCCCATCAGCAAAAGCTACACTTCCTTCCCTTCTGGGAACATATTGTGAGAATAGGGATTTATCTCCTGTCATATGTCTTGAGCACCCACTATATAAATATCAATGTGATACATCACCCACTTTAAGAGCGGCATGAACAACCAAACATTTTAATTTCCCTTTCTCGATCCAAACTTTTCTTGTTTGCCACATCTTAGATTAAGTTCATTTATTCTTCTTTTCAATATCTTTTTGTTCAACATTTTGAATGAAGATTTTCTTAAGATTTTTCTTGTTAGTTATCTTTTTTACTTTGTTGATAGAATTGAACTTTTAAGTCATTTATCTTCTTTCTACAATCTAGTTTTATGTGACCCATTAAACCACAATTATACATGTGATTGGTGGGTTTCTAGATGTAGAGGCTTGGAAGTTGTTTTTCCAAGAATCCCATATTATTTCCTTGTAGGTGGGAGCATTGTCCTTGAAAGAAGAATGTAGTTTTCTACCATAGGGCATCTAAGATTTTGAAGTTGAGGCTTGAGATGTACCTATGGTCTTCCCTTTATAGGAATATGACATCTTAGATTTTGAAGTTAAGGCTTGAGATGTATCTATGGCCTTCCCTTTATTAGAAGTGTTTTTCCTATTATCAAAAGCTCTTGGCTTTCTAGTAGGCACTTGACCCCTTTTTTTTATCCCAAGATCCTTTGTAATTTTGGGATGAGACTTGATCGTTATAAGTGTGAGGCTTCTTTCCCTTTTGGAATTGCCTTTCACTTTCTATCCAAGTCTTTGATTGAGAGATTGAGTAGGGATTTATGACTTCCCTTTGCCTTTAACAAAAGCATTTGGTTGACTCTTATTGTGACTAGAAGCATTGTATCCAAGTTCACTTCTTTCACCACTCTCCTTTCCTATTATCAACATTTCCTCAAATTTTTGGTTTCCTTGGGTAAGCATAGAGATTTATTTCTTTTTTCTCTAGTTCCTTAATTTGTTCAAGGTATTCCAGAGGTGTCCAAGTCAACGGGGCATAAGTTGTATTTAGCCATTTATTTCTCTCATTTAGGGTATTCACTTGACTTTCAAGGTCAAGTATATCCTCATATGCCTCACTCATCTTGGTCTATAGAGATTTTACCTTTTCTTTTAATTCTAGAATTCTAGAGTTACTCTCATCATTTATTTCTATTTTCTCAAGCTCTAGAATCTTGTTAGAGGGAATTTCATTTTCCTAAATAAGCTTTCTTTTGTCCACTTTTTGATTTTTCTTTTTTACATTGAGAATTAATCCTAGATCTTTAAGTCTCAAATTCAAAGAATTTATGTTTTGCTTAAGGATTTGATTATCTTCTTGTAAGAATGAACCTATTGAGCTATCTTGTTTCTTAGTTCTTTGTTTTTTATCGTAAGTTGAGTGACTAATTTTTTCAATGAGGATCTCTTTCCAAATAACTTATCAAAAGCTCCTTGAAGTTCACTTTCCTCATTTTCACTTTCATCTTCACTATCACTTCTTGATTCTTCATTGGACCCATTAGTGAAAGCTACAATTGCAATAGTCCTTTGTGAAGATTTATCTTCATTACTGGATGAATCTTCTTTTGAGTCATCGGCGTTGTTATCCCAAGTGGATGCCATAGCCTTCTTGTTCTTACTTTTAAACTTATATTTCTTGTTAGCACAATTAGAGGCAAAGTGGCTTTGCCCTTTGCATTTATAGCAAATGACTTTTTCTATGGGGGGTTCCTTCCTCCTTAGTGAGTCCTTCGACTTCCTAACTGGAAATTTCTTCTGAAGTTATTTTTCTTATGGACTTTCCTAAAGCCCTTTGTGATGAAGGCTACTTCATCTTCAGAATTTTCTTCTGGGCTTGATAACTCATTTACCTTGAGAGCTATTCACTTCTTTTTGGCACTCAGTTTAAGTTTCATATCAAAGGTTTGTAGAGACCCTACTAATTCTTTAACTATTAAAATGTCTAAATCTTTGCTCTCCTCAATAGTTGTGATCTTGGGTCTAAACCTCTCCGAAAATGATCTAAGTATCTTTCTGACTATGGCTTCCGATTTGATTGGGCCTCCAAGTCCTGCCTTGGAGTTCACAAGGTCTTGAAGTTTAGTATAAGGTAATGAATTGTTCATCTTCTTCCATCTTAAGTTCTTTAGACTTAGGGGTAAACATTTGAAGTTTTAACTTCTTTAGTGTACAAGTTCCTTCATGGGTTACTTCTAGTAAGCCCCATGCTTCTCTAGCCAAAGTGAGTGAGCAAATATGCCTAAACTCATTTTGGCTAATGACAAAAAATATGACATTGAATGCCTTGAAGTCTACAATGTGAGCCTTCCTTTAGGTTTCATCCCAATCATTTTCCAGTGTTGTCAATCTCATCCAACCTTGTTGGATTGACATCCACACAGATAGGTCCATGGCTTAGAGAAATGCATCCATACGAATTTTTCAGTATGGGTAATTGTTTCCATCAAATAATAGGGGTTTCATAGTTGAGTATACTTCTTCCGGGTGGGCCATCTAGTGTTCTTATTCTAAGAATTTTGATCTTTCCACTTCGGTGGTTAGACCGGTTAAGAGCAGCCTTGCTCTGATACCAACTGAAAGTCTGAAAAGATCCTAGAGGGGGGCAAATAGGATAATTAAATTTTCTTGATTATTTTTAAGTGTTATTCAACCCTATTATTTAATGGTCTAGATACGCAACAAACTTCTTTTGATTAGTAAATCACTTAGCTATGAATTTATCATGGACCAAGAGGCTCCGCCATGTACTATAGTGTTACCTATAGTAGAACGGGAGCAGGGTTGATAAATTCTCTATTGTTGCTTGATTAACCCTTTTATGCTCAAGTGTGGAAGTGCACAAGTGTGTTGTGTGTGAAGATATTTAACTTTTTCAATGCTTAATAAAAGAGATGCTATAAACAAAGCCAGTCACAAGCATACACACAATATACGAGATTTATAGTGGTTCAACACAACAGCCTATGTCCACTCTCAAAAGCTTACACCCGAGCTATATAATTTCATTAAGATTGAATCATTAGAATTAAGACTAAAATTAAGTAAAGGCCTAACTACTTGCAATACAAAGTCAACATTTAGTGTCGCTGGTGAGTGTGGTTTATGTTCCCAGTGTCTTAGTGGGAGAGGTGTACACTTCCGGTGTCTCCGGCGGAAGTGTCAAAGTCCACACTACCAATGTCTCTGGCTTAAGTGTCAAGTTCTACACTATCAGTGTCTTCAGACAATAGTGTTCTACACTTCTAGTGTCTCCGGTGGAAGTGTCAATGTCTAATCTCCTAGTGTCTCTGGCGGGAGTAGTTTAATCTCTCGTTGTCTCCAGTGGGAGTGGTCTCAAAGAAAGTAAATGATAATTAAAAGAAAATCTTACCTCTTTGAAGGTTGGTGTTGCCTTTTGCACAAGTTTGGATTTCTCCTCCTTGAGTAGGATGTGACTATAGTGCCCACACTCTTTTTTATAAGGGTTTCTTCTTGGACAACCCTCAAAGTCTACCTCTTAATGATTTGCCTTAGCAATGCAGAGAGGATGAAAGGACTGGTATTTAGGGTATAAATTCTCCTATCTAGGCATGAAGAGGGATCTTCAGTAGATTAGCGAGCTAAATCTCTCATAAGTTTTCTCGAAACAAGTCAGAGAACATTAAAGACCATTCATAACTAGTTCTTAGCTCTTTGATGCTTATCCCTATTTATAATGGATGAAAATAGGTTGTGTCCATTGGATGAGATCATTCCCCAACTGTCAAATGATCATGGCCATTGGTTTAGGCTTAAATTCTTATTTTAGTGGCCATTAGACATAATTCTGTAACTTTGGATCAACTCTGGTTCGATCCAAATGTTTAATTTCTAAAAAAAATCCACCCGAGAGTCGTTGGTTCAATCTTGGATCGATCCAAATAAGTTTGGATCTATCCAAACCATTTGGATTGAACTAGGATGTTTGGATCGATCTTGGATTGATCCTAGCTCTCTGCCGAAACCTCCAAAACCTCTAAAAAGGTTGTAGGAGCCTAGGGATCACCCCTCCAAGGTCCGAGAAAGTATGTAGACCTTCTTAAACTCTTTTTAGACCTTTGGTTCATTGTGGCTTCACTACTTTACATGGTTTATCTTTTTGGAGCTCGGAATAAAGTATGAGCCCTTCGGATTGATTTGCAAGTTCCTAGTTTGATCTCTTTGAGGTCTTCTTTGACACATGAGGTTGGTCTTCATAAAGCTTGGACCCAAAGACCTCATAGACTCTAACATGACTCTACATATGTCCTAGTCTTTTACAGTTTATGGAATTTACAACTCTTGCACCAACAAGCATAACTGAATCGCACTAAGTGCATTGAAGTCAAGTTCCTCTCTATCATTTTCTAACATCATCACAAGAAGATTTTTTTTCCCTACAAAGCTTTGTATAGTCCTTGTTGAACAAACAACACACATATTTTCATGTGTCATAGACTTAAACTATTCTTCCCTAGAATTTCTCCACTTCATACTTTTTCCTCATGTTGAAAATCCCTAATCACAACCTAGGGCTCTGATACCAGTTTGTTGTGCGGAGCGTAGATCCAGAATCATACGCAACAAAATAAAAGAATAAATTAATGCAAAACAGTAATCCCACAAAGAAGAAGATGATTTAACATGGTTCGGCTTGAAGCTTACATCCACAGGCAAAAATAACAAGAGAGATTTCACTATGAGCAAACAAAGATTACAATGAGCAGTGTGACTACTCTTTCAAAACCCTCTTTCAGGCTTAAGAGAAGAAACCCACAAAGCAACCCTAATTCAAATCCTATGTTAAGTGGGTTTTGAAACTTCCTAATATAACCAAAATAAAAGTGCCACTTAGATTTGATTCTTAACATGAGTCGTGTGAATTCATGTCACTGACTCAATAGGTATTTCTTCATTTGTTTGCATATTGGTCCATTGCGTCTTATCGACTGAGGGACATGTCTTAAGAGTACTATCTTCCCTCTTAGGGTTAAAGTTGGATTGAGTCAGTTTATTTAGGATTCTTAGAAGGTTTTTAAGGCTTTTGTTGATCTTGTTAGGAGGGCTACAAATGAGTCAACGTCAAAATTTGGGTGCTTACAACCATTATAGTGTTGTTCTTTCGTAAAAGGTCCTTGATTTTGTAAGGCAGAAGAGAATCTATCGAGAGGGACTAATCCTCCCCCTCTAAATTTCCTAACTGTTTTTTTGGTTGCTAATCAAATGGATTGAAAGGACATCCTTTTTGGTCACTTGGTCTGATCCAGTACCTTGGGTTATAGGAAATAGCTCGGATGTTGTGCCACCTGACACTAGCATGCCCATAGACAAAATTTTGGCCAACACATTCATATTGCTTTTATTTCTTTTTAAAATCTCTTATTATGCTCTTGATTCTCTGTCCTTCTTATTTTTTAATTTTTATTTTTATTTTTGTAGTGCGAAAATGATCCATAGGACCATGGGGAATACCTAAGCTATGTGCACCGTATTCCAAATTTAGGATACAATGTTAAACAGCAATAATTCTCCTTGGTTACGAAAATGATTTAATAGGGACAGATTACATGTCAAACTGCCCTGAGAGAAATTGGATTAGAAGATGTATAATAATAGGTCCCACCAGTTATTCCAATCTGATCACTATATTAAGGAGCAATCTCACATGAGACGCAGCATGGAATTAGTTTCTGCGACACTGTAAATGGCAGAAAGAGCATGAAACCTGCTGCTAAAATGGGATCAGAATCAATTTCTGCACTTATATTTCGTGCATTGACATGAATTCCCTCATAATTGAATCAAATAGTGTTGTGTGGAAGCCTAGATTTGGAGTCGTGTGCAACAAAATAGAAAGAGAAAATAATGCAAATAACAAACACACAAAGAAAATATAATTTAATGTGGTTCGGCTTGAAGCCTACATCCACTGGTGAACACAGCTAAAGAGCTTACACTATGAGCAAACCAGAGATTACAATGAGCAGCAGTTGCCCCTCCTTCATAAACTGTTGTGCAGCTTAAGAGAGGAAGCCCTTGAAGATACCCACCCGAAAACCCTACTTTATGTGGGTTTAAGACCCAATATCCCAAACTCACCAAAACAGGCGGTTTAATTTGTTTGGTGGTTTCGTGTGAAGCCAAGACACAGCTCTCAAAGCCGTGTAAATCATGGTTATAAAATCTGGACCAGACCAGCCGGTTGGACTGGTAAACCGGTGACCTGGCACCTCAACCGGTCCGGGTTTCTAGTTGGAAGATTTGAACTCTGGGTACCATAAGTAAAGCCTACTGACCTAACCACTAGACTACTAATCACATTTTTTTTTTCTATCACCAACAATTAATAATGTAAACAAACTTTCATTTCTATCATGCATATTTATACATGCTTTTTTGTCTATTTACATTATATTTTTAAGAATATATGATATAAAATTGTTATATAATTTTTTCATCCTATTCTATTATTTATTTAATTTTTATAAAATATTTAAATTTTTTAATGAACCCTATGGTTTAATCGGTGATCCACTGGTTGAACCAGTGACCCGGTGACCCAGCCTCTTGATC
>JAOXJP010232090.1:0-10527 GCA_025762735.1 Platanus orientalis | reverse complement strand
GAACAATCAGATTTTTACATTAATCATGAAGAACATATCACATTTAGATCATAAATCAATCATATAAACACATACAAGTCTTTGCAATTTAAGAGAATGGTCTTTATAACTATGGAAACAATTATCAAAATTAAAAGTACTTGTGTTCTTGAAAACAGAAAAATACCTTTTTAAAATCAATGATTTCATAATTTAAAACAGATTAAATCTTATAGCAAAACAATCCTTAACATGTAGAATATGAATTTAAACAAAATAGAACTTCAGAATTTACAAATCAATGTATCTTCTTTCAAAACAATTCAAAACTAGTGAAGAATGGTTGAAAATCCATTAAAAAAATAGAATAGTTCTTTATAAAATAGTTTGGATCAGTTTTAAGAACCTATGGCAATCAAAACCAAAATTAGTTTAGTGTCCCCTACCTCTTGGCTGATGTAAAACTCCTTTCAAGCTTTGTTTTTCAAAAAAATCTCAAAATCTTTGCAAGACCTATTTTTTTTCTCTTCATTTCTCTTCAAATTCCTTACTCTTGCAAAACTTCTTCAAAATATTATATTTCTTATGAGTCTCTATGTTTTTATAAGCCTAAATAACAACTCTACTTTCCAAATTCGTGCTTAGGTAGGTCTCTAGTGAAAGAGACCTTAAAATTTTGTAAAAATCACAATTACACGGAATTTTTCACTTTAATGACATCATCCTGTCAGAAATTTTTCAACACAAACACCCGATGGAAAACGGTCATAACTTTCTCTATCAGATTCGCTCACCATTTTTTTTTTCATTGGAAACTAGACTTCAAGACCTTTCCAAGAATATATAAATTGCTCTCTAATTCGCTCTAAATTTTTATTTGTGTATTTTTAAAGTTACCCCAAAATCTATTGATTCAGACGACACCAGGCGGTATAGACACTTTTTGGGAAAATTGTAATAACTTTTTCTAAAAAACTTCAATTCACTCGCCGTTTATTGCATTAAAAAGAAGACTCATAGATCTTTCCAAGCATATATTATTTGTATGGTGATTCGTACGGGATTGATAGATATTTCCTTCTAAAGTTGTGTCATTCGTTTGTGACAGCTTCAGAAATTGTCATGTCCTTAACCCTTTTTTTCCTTGTTTAGTGAATTGTCTTTAACTTTTTTGTTTGGTGTCTGTTTCGCTTGTCATTTGTTCTGTAGGACTCTAGATTTCCATGCCTATCCAAAGGTATAACTTTTACTCATAAATTCTTTCTACATTTTTGTTAGTCTTTCTAAAGTTGCTCTAACATTCAAATCAGTATGTGTGCATTAAAGTGATACTATGTGTATAGAATTTATGAGACATGTGTTAGCATTTTAAGTGACACGTATATAGTAATATGTGTGTTATGGTGCGGGGTGTTACAACTCTTCTTTCCCCAATGTGAATGACGATATAATGTTGCCCAAACCGGCTAATGCATCAGCTTGCCCACTATGGTCTCTTCTTACATTTTGTATTTGCAAACGCCTAAACAACTTTGTCAAGTCTTTAACCCTTTGAAAGTAAGGTGTGAGGCTCGGCTTTTTGACATACTAGACACCATTCATCTGATGGATGACGAGCTCTAAATCCACGTAAACCGTAAGGTCGTCTATGGGGATTTCCAAGGCCAATTCAAGGCCTGCAATTAATGCTTCATACTCAGTTTTATTATTTGAACGCCCCTCTGTTAGTATGAGTGTATGACGATGCTATTGTCTGGGGTGACAAAAATAATGCGAACTCTTGAAGACTTGTCTGTGTTGTCCCTCGGGGTAGAAGGACCCCAGGATGCACCATCAAAGAACATTTCCCAATCTTTCTTTATCTAGACTTGCATGACATTTTCATCAGGTAACTCTATTTGGAGTGGTGAATCATCCGGTACTAGGTGCGCAACTGAAAAATCTAGTAGCGCTTGTCCTTTAACTGCACGTTGCGACACATAATTGATGTCAAATTCTGAAAGGACAGTCCACTTAGCGATACACCCTTGTACTAAGGGGTGACTCATAATATACTTTAATGGGTCAACCCATGATATGAGGTGGACTGTCGTGATAAGGAGATAATTTCTCAACTTTTGTAGTGCAAAGACCAAAGCCAAAAAGGTCTTTTCAATGAGAGAGTAGTTTAACTTGGTGCTGACCATTGTTCTGCTGAGATAATAAAAAACCCGCTCCTTTCCTTCCTCGTTGTGTTGGACCAACAGTGCCCCAAGAGATGATTCCATAGCTGCCATGTATAAGAGCAACGGCTTCCCCATGGTCGGGCTCATGAGTACTGGTGGATTTAGTAAATATTATTTAATATTGTCAAAAGCATTTTGACAAGCTTGGTCCCATACAAAAGGAACTCCCTTCTTCATTAAATGTGAGAGGGCTAACAACATCCTACAAGATTTGAAATGAACTATCGAATATATTCGAGCTTCCCTTGTAATCTCTTAAGTTCAGAGATATTCTGTGGCATCGGTATCTCGATTATGGCTGTGATTTTCTTAAGATCAATCTCCGTTCCTCTGTGTCAGACGATAAATCTGAGAAATCGCCCAGATGATACGCCTAAAGCACATTTGAGAGGGTTCATTTTCAAATTATAATGACGAAGTCGTTGAAAGACACGGTCGATATCGATACTGTGATGCTACCTAAGTTTTGTCTTTACAACCAAATCATCGACATAGCATTCAAGTACATGTAATAGGTCCTCGAATATGTAGGTCATCACCCTCTGATAAGTGGCATCGGCATTGTTTAGACCGAAGGGCATGACTGTAACAAAATATTCCAATCGGTGTATGAAAAGCGGTGGCTTCTTCATCCTCTGAAGCCATTTGTATTTGATTATATCCTAAATAGTCATCCATGAAAGAGAGCTACATATCCCGTGATAGCATCTACCAGCAACTTTGTGAGTGGCAGAGGAAAGTCGTCCTTCAGAGCATGCGCTATTAAGATCCCTATAATCAATGCACACCTGATTTTGTCGTTCTTTTTCTATACAGGCACAATGTTAAGAAACCATTTTGGATATTGGACCTCATGGATGAACCTGGCTTTAAGCAACTTTTCCACTTCCCCCTCTATTTTGTCAGCAATTTCATGTCTAGCTTTATAGGGATGTTTAATAGGCCGATGGGCTAGGTCGATGGCGAGTTAATGGACGGCTACATTGAGGTCCAATCTTGGCATTTCAGAGTAATTTCAAGCGAACACATCCCAATTTTGCCTTAAAAATTCCAAATATTGTGTCTGCTCTTCTGAGGAGAGGCGTGCGCTAATGAAAGTAAGATGAAAGTTGTCCTCTGTTCCTAGGTTTACCTCGATTAGATCATCCACTATTGTTTAACCTCCATCTTCAAGTTCCGAATGGGTGGGCATCACCGAGCCCATGATAAAGTCTTTAGAAGGCAACGATTACGTTTCTGCAAACAATCACTCAAAGGGAGTGTCTTTGAACATGTCAATTACATGTGTCGTTATCGTATGTGAAGATACTTTTAACTTTGTGGGTCTCTTGCCCAACCCTGTTGTGTCGTCTTTATTTTTAGAATGAAGGACTAATTGCTCAAATTGCTAGGTTAGAAATTGCTTGCCTTTATAAGAGTTCTTCCATTTCTCCTGCTGATCGAAGCTAGAGTTTTGAAGCAGCTAAGCAGCCAATTTTGTATACGATAACAAACCGGCCGAGTCCCTAAGTTCTTGCTCTAAGATAGGTCTTGAATGGTTACGAGGCCGAGTAGGGCCTTCAAGAAAAAAGATGAAGGGTGTCCGCTAAGGATCAACATGTAATCCTGACAAATGTCCTAGAAGAAGGACAAAATCCTATGTGATTGAAGTAATAAAGGTTTGTCCTTAATAGTCTTGACACCATGCCTTACCTTGAGCTTCCTAGGCATAGTCCCACCTTTATTGTTTCTTGTTGGAGTTCCTAGGGGGTTAAGCTTTTGATAATATGTAGCATCGATGAAATAGGCTTCTGCCATTTGAAAGAGATTGTTGTCAGCTATTATGGTGCCCTAAGTATCTAGCCAGGGGTACTTGATACATTGATGGGACCATCTAGAACTTGTGCATCCATGGCCAGCGTATGAGGGCATTGTAAGTAGTATTGGCATCGATCACATAAAAGGGTGTCCAATCCTCAATGTGGACGAACTTTGTCCTTAGCCTAATGGAACTGAGAGGACGCTACTCATTTTGATTGAAACCTTGGATGATGAGTGTGTTGGGCCGGAGTTGAAATGAATCTACTCCCATATAGTCCAGTGTTTTAGCCAGAAGTATGTTGTTTACTGAACCGCCATGGATCATAACTCTGGACACAGGCTAATTGTTGATAGAACCTGTGATGAATAAGGGTCGGTTATAGTCGAGATCATCGAAATACCGATCAGTATCTTCAAAGGTAACTGTGGGCATACACAATCCCTCTCGTGTCGTAGTTTGCCAAGAAACCTTAGCAATCTTATCATTTGTGGCAAATTCATCTGGGTGAGTTAAAGTATAGATTATGGATACCCTAAGCTCCGGTGATATACGGAAGGCATCATAAACATTCAATAATGATGGGATCTTCTTGAGGTGCGCCATCACGTCATATGAAATAGGGTTATCCATCTTTTTGATGGCTTTACTATGCTCGACTTCTATACCTATCTTTTTCATTGCATCAGCTTGTTAATTGGCTGTGGGGCTTTACGATGGGATCTACTTTTTGGACCGCAACTTAACTTGATTGACATGTCGGGGATGTGGCTGACGCCCCTCCATTAGGGTAGTGATTTTAAGTTTAGTAACATTACAAGCCCCTATTTGTGGGTCATCGAATATTTCATTCTCAAAGAGGTCTTGAGAAGCAGAAGCGAAGCTAGACTCATCATCACTATGATTGTCCGAGTTAGTAACCAAGGGCGGCATGTCTTGGAGGTTTAAATCATAGTGTTGGGTCTGCCATAGATTTGGGACATCATCTTCATCACCTAAAGTCGAAGAGTCACTAGCATCCATATCAATGTCCCATTAGTCTTGAGGTAAGAACCGTACCACGCTCTATATGTATTGGAGGTCATGTTTATACGACCTTTGTCAGCGATAGAAACGATCAATGAGCATTGGCCATGAAGAAACATAACATGATGGTAATGTTAAGAACCAATCAAAAGCATGTGAGTCCAAAGATATTGGGAAGAGTCGTACCAATAGATCATGGGCAGTGGCTAGCAGATCCGTTTCTTGCAGGAAACGATTGGTGTGGAAATGGGGATCCTCATTCCCTGTATATAGTGTGTGCGGAGGAAGTTGATAGTTTTCAAGGAACTCGGTAAGGTAGACCTCATCTCTGATAGGTTGTCTTGTTTCGCTGAACCATGGTGAATCCAACAATTGAGCAATGATTTGATCAGGGGCACCATCAAACTCCTCATATGTTTGTTGTTGAGGAGGTTATCTCAGGGGATCCGTATTCTAAGGATCATAGGGTTCCATGCTTGGTCTCATGAGTTTGTGGATGAACATTTCGATCAAATGATCCCAAGAAAGTATACTTTGCGACGCTAGGTCCATGTGTCAATCCAAGGGTGGACCGTCCAAGGAGAACGAGAATGATCACAGGAGAAAATTGTCATGGTGCATTACCTCTCTACACGATATCATGAACTTAAACAAATGATGCTGTGGACATTGGTAGTTTTCATTTGAGAAAGTGGTGAACAATGGGACCTCAAAGCCGGGTGAAAATGCATCGAAATAGACTGCACGATGACAGGGGAAAGTTCGTCATCTGATCTTGGCTAGTACATTCTGAAAGTACACATATTTCTAGGGTGTCATTGGCAGACAGGTAATCCTAACAGACGGTAACGAAGCGTCTTGTACGGTACTTGTTAACGGAATGGAGATACCCCAAATGTTATATCTATAGACCGTCATTGGAAGAGTTATCCTTTTAGAGTGATCTTGGTATGTTATGGAATTCTACGACCAATCGATCACTATTATTGATCCTTGTGGCATTGGTGCCCAATGTGTTTCTCCCCATAAACGAGGGTTTATTAACGGCTTTCGGAAAGGAGGGATTCTGCAATGGACGATGATTGAGCAAATGTCGTATCTACGTAAGAAGAGAATGCCATGACTACATCATCAAAACCTTCAACATGGGTGCTTGGACCAATCGATGACAATTCCGGTAGAGGAGCATATCCCTCCAGATACTGCAGCGCTTGTCGCATGCTTGGCCTAGCCGTAGGAGTGGAATGAGAGCAAAGCAAGCCAAGCTTCAACACCAACTCCATCTCCTCCGCCACATAACCACCCAAATTCGGATCCACAGTCTCAAGGATCGCCCCTCTACTCCAACAAGAAAACACCCAATCCACCAAAACTAGATTCTCGTCCAATGCTCGTGGATCTATTGGTCTCCTCCTACTAGCAACTTCGAGCATAAAAGCCCCAAATGCAAACACGTCAGTGCTCCGGGTCGCCTTACCGGTTCTGGTAAACTCTGGTGCAAGATAACCTATTGTCCCTACTACATGGGTAGTTTTGGGATCCATTCCACGATCATATAATCTTGCAAGGCCAAAGTCTCCTAATCTTCCATTCATCTCACCGTCTAATAAAACATTACTGGACTTGACATCTCTGTGAATCACAACCTGCTCACATTCTTCGTGCAGATAAAATAGCCCGGATGCTACGTCTTTGATGATTCGTAACCTCTCACACCAATTAAGAGCGGTCTTTGATTGGTTGAGGAGGAACCTGTCTAGACTTCCGTTGGGCATGAAATCGTAGACCAGAAGGAGCTCTTCTTTACGACGGCAATAGCCCAGGAGTGGCACTATGTTCCGATGCCGCAGGTGACCTATGCTGACAACCTCGGCGATAAATCCTCTCATTCCTTGTCTCGATTCATGGGAGACTCTCTTCACTGCGACTTCAATTTTGGAGGTGGGTAATATACCTTTATAGACCCTGCCAAAGCCACCGCTACCCAGAAGCTCTTTGTCACTAAACCCCTTGGTGACAGTGTAGAGATCTTTATATTTGAACCTGTGAGGACCATATTCAAGTTCCCAATCTTCAAGTACCACCGCAAACCTTCTCTTCCTTCTCACCACAAACTGCATGCCGAAGACCGTCGTTAGCACTAAAGCAACGCCAATCACCGGCAACCCAAGAGTAAAAAATCTGGGTTTCTTTTTGGGTGTTAATCGAGGAAGCTTAGGAAGTTTCGAGAGCGTGAGATCTTGAGCTGGCCCGTTAATCTTAAAGCTCCATCCCAACACATAATGGGATGTGAGAAAGGGACCCGTAGCTGACGAGAAGCCCACGAACATGTGCTCTAAGATGATAGGCGAAAGATCACGGGACAAAGACAACAGTGGGATAGCCGGTTTAGGTATGTCAATCGGAGCTAATGTCACATTAAGTTGCTTGTCTTCACCATTGTAGTCAACCCAGACTCGCATGGGTTGCCCACTGAGGAGGCTTAGGTTCACAAACCGACCATGGTGATCATTAAAATAAGACGCCGGAGCGGCTCCAATAGACTTGAGGTCGTTGATATCAATACCGACGTGGTTGTCGTTAATATCAAGGAACTCTGGGCTCACGATGGTGTAAAGCTCAATTGCGATAACATGGTTGGACGAATTACCAACGTTGGTCTTGCTAAAGAGGCCCAGATATTGGGCTGTCGTAGCTCCTGGGAGTCCTCTTGAGGGTGCGATGACGAAGGCCATTCCATGGGCACCTACTCTATAATGCTCGGAGAGGATGGCAAAGACAAACATAATAGAGAAGGAGAGAACGGCACTGGTTGATTGGTTCACGAAATGAACTGGGTCCGAGTAGAAGGCGTGACCGCTCTGCAGCTTCGTGCTGTTGGTTAGTATCAGGAGGCCATTGGGTGTGATTTGGGCTAGGTCGTCTAGGCTCAAGTTAGCCCCTTGGAAACCATTGTAGGTGAAACCAGGATCTTCTTCTGTTCGTGAGGCTGCAAAAATCGTAAAGAGAAACAAAACCACAAGTCTGAAAACCATGATCTTGGAATCTTAGAATATCACCGTATTCTTGTTTACAAGGGTTACATATGAGAAAGTTCATGGACCCTCACCCCCTACTCTGTCCACTTTGACAGAGCATTTTGTGATTCACTTAGATATGAATGGACGGTCTGCACAAGCCTGCATGATTAGATATGAATGGACGGTCTGCACAATCCTGCATGATAACATAGTACGGCGGACGCATGGAACAATACAAAGTAGAAAATGAAGTGTATGGTCCTCTGCGCCACGGAACTCCCCAGACACAAAGGGGAGTAGGGCCCCGCAAAAAGTCTATTGGCCCCACCTCCCTTTGTGTCTGGGGCGTTCCGTAGCTCAGTGGACCGTGGCGCAGAGGATACGGCTCCGATAAGGGACCACATGTGACGCTCTTCTTCGTCCACGTCCCCCCCCCCAGCGCAACAACAATGGAAAGCTGGGACATGTGTTGAATTTAGATTTAAGCGAGTCAAACAGTTGTCAGGAAAGATTGCAGTGAACCTTGTTTTAAGTTGGGGGTTTTGTAAAGTTACAACATATATTCCTTATCCCATGACAAAAGTCATAATCCATTTTTGCCAATGAGATGGATTCAATGCGGATATTAATATATCCAAATTCAACTTATTTATAATCAGATATTTTTAAACAAATAAATATTTAATTGAATCGAATATGTATATGTTCATAGTCATATCCGCTTAAGTTAGTCGAATATGAATATATCCAATTAAACAAAAACATTAAGTTAGGTTAATATATTTGTATTGGTTAAGATAAGATTAATGTTCAAAGTAATGCAACATAATCTACAAAAGTATAACACAACTTTACAAGAGTATTTAAAAAGTAAAATAACTTATGATTATTAATTTAAATTAGTCATTAGATGTTATATATATATAGTTGAAACGGATGCATATATATCTATATTTGGTTCAAATAAATCGGATATTTTGTAAACAAATGGATAATTAATCAAAACGGATACATGCATATCCATATTTGCATTAAACGAATACAAAAATGAACTAGATTCGGATAATAATCAGACGCTTACATCCCTATGGGAAAATAATATAATTTATTAATCTAATACTAATTTAGGTCATTGTGATGAACTACATGCACAGGTATACCTAAGAATGGTGATTGCAATTATTTAAACGCATACATTAAATCACAAATTTTGCAAAGCAATAAGTAGCAGATTAAGCAAAAGAAAACAAAAGAACACAAAAAAAAAAAAAGAAAAAAAAAATATGGTTTACTTTCTTATATAAGCTTCGGTGACCAAACCACCAACTAAAGAAAAGGGCATTTCTTTTATTTATTTATTATTTTTATTTGGTAAAACGAAAAGTCCATTCAAAGAAATATTCAAAATTTGAAACTGGAAAGCTCATAAAGAAAAAGAGATAGAAAAAAATGAGGCAACACTAAAATACTGATTTAAGGAAATGATTACACTCCCATCCCTCCCCTACCAATGTTAAAATTTCAATTTTTTAGTTTAGATGTCATTCTTTGTTGTCAGTTTTCATTTAATGTTATTTAAGATTGTTGCAGAGGATTTGCTCTCATATTTCGGAAAAGGGTATGAAGGTTGGCAAAATAAACGAGAAAAAGAAAGAAAAAAATCAAGTCACACAAAACACAAAAATTTAGATGGTTCAATAATATTGACTACGTCCACGCATGAAAATGATTAAGAATCTTTTCACTATAATGAAGATTTTGGATTACAATGAAATCTCCCAAAAAATCCAAGTAATTCCCTCTCTCAAGTCCTGTGAACAAAAAACCTTACTCTCAAATTGCACATGGAAACCTAAAAATATATTCATGGAAAACAAACCCAAACAGTTCTGGCCATTAGACCCAAATCAAGTCAAAAACAGATTAACTCTCAATTGGTCATTATGTTCCTCTCCGGATCGCACAAACAGTTAACAGGTAGGATTGAATTTGGGATAACATCTCATCAACAATGGCAATTATAGAAAATGATTGGAAACAAATATTTTCTACCAAGAGGATGACAAGATTTATCGGCATCCACATGAGATGGGACAAGTTCTCCCAAAATAGTGAATTTTCTATTTTTTTTTCTTCCACGAAAACCATTGAAAACAATATATGAAATTGGACTTCAGCAGTTATTGTTGTTCGTGGATGACATACAAAATTCGTTGAACCTGGTTACATACTTATAGGTAATCACCGGCCTCCGGAGAGGAGGGATTCTGCATCCGACAATGAATGAGCAAATGTTCTATCTAGAGAAGAAGGATACGACATGGCCACATCATAACCTTCAGCATGCATGAGTTTTAGATCACCGCCACTTGGATCAATGGACGACGACTCTGGCATAGAATCAATTCCTTCCAAATACTGCACCACTTTTCGCATGCTTGGCCTAGCCGTCGGACTCGAGTGAGAACAAAGCAAGCCA